>JAQFVV010008247.1:0-36552 GCA_028023455.1 Epiperipatus broadwayi
CCGAGTGAGTTGCTGTACACAGCAGTTATGTAAGAATTTTGGATTCTTTATATTTAAATATGTAAATGTGAAAGTAATATATATATGTGGTGTATGTTTGATTAAATTCTTATAAAGATTTTTGTATTAAACTAATATGTAAATTTTTGTGTAATTGATTAATGGTATTCTTATATTAAAAGATAAGATGAATTTAAGGAATTAAAAAAAATATTTTTAATTAATAAGACAAAATTTTATCTAAAATGTTATTTAACTAATTATTGACTTAAAGGCTTTTAATGTAGTACTAGAAATAAATAAATATAGATTTGTAATTATATATATTTGCAGAAATTATATATATTGCAGAAAAGAATTTGCTATTAACTGAAAGGAGACCCTTTGATTCCTCTTGGAGGCCTTAAAGGAACCGAGCAGGGCAAACTCCTAATGTCCACTCCATCCGTTCTAGTCATTGCAGCTGTTATTATTATGTGATTATTCATATAGTATACAAACATGGAAGGGTTGTTCACCAACATGCATTAGCCAATGTGGTGAGTTTATTGTTTTTTACCTCTGAGTTTAAGATCAAGAAACACCATGGTCTTTCTTCTCAGTTGCCTGATAAGGCAGAATGAATGTTTATGTAAATGATATTTTTCCAATAGATATATACAATTATGACAGACAAAAATAAATTATGGCCCTTATTCCCAGGAAGCTGTAAAGTTTTTTTAAACAATTCAAAACAAAGATGTGATGTGATGTATTATGGCTTCTCCTTAAACAAAGTCAAGAATATCTCAGCAATTAAGCCCAGATAAACCTGTTAGCCACTTTCTTTTACATTCCCCACTCTAAATTTACCCATAATCTGCTCTATCCCATTTCCACAACATAATTTTTGTCAACTCTATAACCTTTATATCTAAATCCCCCTTATCTTTTCCCAAACCTAGCATAAAAACCAATAATTCACTTTCTGTATAATCACTCTTTTCATATTTATTTTTCCACAACTTCATTATATGTACCCTTTCTGTTTTCAAACATTTACATTCAATTAACAAATGCCTAATATTTTCAATTCCTTCCTTACATAATTTACAAAATAAATCACCCATATTTTTCCATTTACATGTATATTCTTTTGTAGCTAAAGATCCCGGTTCGAGCCTTAAACAATAAACTACTTTCCTTACTATTATCATATATTAACTCACACCTAATATTCTGTTTATTTCTATATATATTTAAACTCTTTTTACTCTCCATACTATTTCTCCATCTCTCTAACTCCCTATTCTTTATTAATTTAATCTATTCTTTTATCCCATTCCTTACTACTATAACACTCAATAATCCTCTTAACACAATCATCCCATCTTTTGTACAAATATACTGATATAAATTCTTTATCCAAATCTTTTGCATAGCGCATTACCTTTCTCACCCATCTTGTTACCTGCCCTTTACTCATAACCCAATTAAATACTATTTTAGCTATTCTTTTATTATCCATAAACTGCAATCTACCAAACATTTTCATTTTACTTTTTGTATCTCTCATATGAAAACTTGACCATCCCATTTCTCCTTGAATTGCCTCCATATAGTAGTGCCATCTTGTGCTAACAAGAGCAATCAATGGATGCCAGAAGGCTTGTGCATAAAATCCCTATCTAGTGCCTACTCATACAATATCCCCAGACTAGTTTCTGGCTTGTGGCCTTCATCAGTGAGGAGCCTTGGATCTGAGAGCACTGCACCTAGATCTTAGGATCTTATGCAACACTCCAGCACCCACCTTTTAACTCTATTTAACTACAAAACTATGAGAATGAAATTGAAAACACAATTAATATTTTCAATCCAAGCTCAATATCTTATATAGTCATATGGGTCTGAACTCAATTGGTGTCTTTGGCTCTTTAACAACCATAGCCACCACTATCCTATTAGGCAGGATCATGTGATGTTTAGTGTTTTAACACCAATCCTGCTTAACAGGATAGTGGTGGCTATGGTTGTTAAAGAGCCAAAGGCATCAAAATGTATGGGTACTGAATTGAGTTCAGATCCATATGACTATATAAGCTATTGAGCTTGGATTGAAAATATTAATTGTGATTTTAATTTCATTCTCATAGTTTTGTAATTAAATAGAGTTAAAAGGTGGGTGCTGGAGTGTTGCATAAGATTCTAAGATCTAGGTGCAGTGCTCTCAGATCCAAGGCTCCTCACTGATGAAAGCCACAAGCCAGAAACTAGTCTGGGGATATTGGATGAGTAGGCACTAGATAGGGCTTTTATGCACAAGCCTTCTGGCATCCATTGATTGCTCTTGTCAGCACAAGATGGCACTACTATATGGAGAGTTTTGCTTTGTTTTGAATTGTTTAATAACAATTATGTGCTAGTATGAGATAGTGATCATGTGAAGTTTTTTTAAGTAGAAAGTCATGTCTGGATGTTACAATACAAACAGACTCCAATGAATTGCTGCTGTATTTAACAAGTTGGAAAATAATAGGTTCATCTTAGACGTATTATCTCTGAATGCAACATTGATATTTTAGATTATTTTAAAACATATTTGAATCTAAAATAAAATAAAATTTTATCAAGCAAAATAAAATTTAAAAAGAACAATCATATTATTAAAAATAAAGAAGCATGCTCCGAATTTTTGACTTAAAGACAATTTTACTAAGAACTATATTGTCACATATACTTTAGTTTCATAATATACAAAATTAACAAAGCGTATGACACAATTAAATGAGAAGCTATAAAGATACACAGAAATTATTACATGCTAAGCGCTTTTGAGGCCTTTTGCCTCATATTCATAGCAGTACTGTGAGCTGCAGAATGAGGAAATAGGGCAAGGAAACAAAACAGTATGCAAATGAGCTAGATAGTCCAACGTTTGGAGATGTCAAAGCAGATATCACATCTATTGATGGAGTTATTATTGCCATTAATAAAATATGCTTCTCTGATTTTCCGCTTGATGTCATTTTTCTCAATACAGACTATTTTAGGGCTGGAGGGTTCAAACACATGTCCTGTCTTCTTGGAATGCTCTAAAAATTTTAGTTTCATAAAAAAATTGCTATTTGTCATAGTTTATTTATAATTACTTCATTTTAATGTCATAATTTTAAATTAGTGAGAAAGTGGATTCTTTCTCGTTTTTGGTTTTTCAGGTTTTAATGTGTGATATTAGAAGTTGCTGATATTTTAATTCTTTAAGATTTTATTTGAATTAAATATTTTCTTTAGTCTTCATTTCTTAGATAATAGGAGATAAGGTTTATGATATCATATTTTTTTAACTTGTATTTGGTGTGTTCGTGTAAAGGATAGTACTACAAGAATTGTTCAAACATAATATATTTAAAACTTGTATTTTAATTCAGAATTGCAATCTTTACAATATATATTACACCATAATATTATCATTATATAATGACAAATTTAACAATCACTTTTTTCTTTTAAAATATATATGTTCTCCAACACTATAAATAAATGCGCAAACTTCTTATTTTTTCCAAAAACTATATTTCCACTTATTAACTAATGAACATATATATAAATTTACATATACATTTCCAATGTTTCACCTGTTTTTTACACAATTACAGTAAAAATATAATTATGTATAATTATAATTATGTGTAATTAATATGTTTATTATAATGATTTTGATGTGTTAATGTTAATATAAGAAAGAGATTTTGTATTTTAGTGTATTATGTAAAGATATTTTTTTTTTTTGTTATAGATCATTGAAAATGACTGTAATGGTGTAAAAAACAGTTGAAACATTGGAAATATATAATATGTGAATTTACATATATGTTCATTAGTTAAACAAGGCAAAACTCTCCATACAGTAGTGCCACCCTGTGTCAACCAGAGTAATCAAAGGATTCCAGAAGGCTTGTGCATAAAATCCCTAACTACTACCTACTCATTCAATATCCCCAGACTAGTTTCTGGCTTGTGGCCTTCGTCAGTGAGGAGCCTTGGATCTGAGAGTACTGCACCTAGATCTTAGGATCTAATGCAACCCCCCAGCAGCCACCTTTTATCTCTACTTAACTACAAAACTATGAGAATGAAATTGAAAACATAATATTTTCAATCTAAGCTCATAGTTTTGTAGTTAAGTAGAGATAAAAGGTGGCTGCTTAAAGGTTGCATTAAATCCTAAGATCTAGGTGCAGTGCTCTCAGATCCAAGGCTCCTCACTGACAAAGGCTACAAGCCAGAAACTAGTCTGGGGATATTGGATGAGTATGCACTAGATAGGGGCTTTATGCACAAGCCTTCTGGCATCCATTGATTACTCTGGTTGTCACAGGGTGGCACTACTGTATGGAGAGTTTTGCATTGTTTAATAACAATTATGTGCTAGTATAAGAGATGGTGATCATGTGATGTTCATTAGTTAATAGATGGAAATAAAGTTTTTGGAAAGAAATAAGAAGTTTATGCATTTATTTATAATTATAATCTCTTGCATTATATCTGAAGGTATTACTGTATGATTATGTATTATTTACTAAAGATAACTGAAATATTTGCTTTGGAATAAATTTAACTGATATTATTATATATGATGTTTAAGTGATATAATCACTTCTATTTTTTGAATTTCTGAAAGAAGCAATAATCGTTCTATGAATTAAAATGGAAATTACAATCTCTTAAGAGGATTTAATTTCATTCTAGTTATGTATTTCTTTTACTATTAATGTAAGTTTATGGGAATTAGGTGTGACAATATGAGTTTTTAATGCATATAAGAGTTTTATATATAATGAAGCGGAAAATATATTACACATAATATTTTTGCTTAACTGTCTGGTGATTCAAAACCTTGAATCAGAGGTTTAACCCCAACTATATATATGTTAATTCACTAGAGAGTGGAAGGATGCACATACAAGTTTTAAAACCCTCCTTTATTTTTGTACTTTCATAAGTTAAACATTTTTATTATAAAAGAATATTTAATAATTTTAAGTTGGATATATTTAAATTTCCATTCCCTTTAAATAATCATGTATGTGTGTTCAAGATTGCAAAAAATATATTATTGATAAAAAAAAAATATTTTTGGTTATTTAATATTATGTATATTTATTTTATAGTTGCGTGTTTTATTTTATGATGCAATACCAGAGAAAGTTCTAGAGAGTAATTAAAATAACTCGGAAACGTATAAATAAAAGAATCTTATAGATTTAATTTAAAAAGGGTAATTAATAAATTAAAATCCCTTAACAAACAAAATGTTAATGAAAATTATATCTTTTAAATCTGTTTCCATTCTCGAAATAGATTAAAATAATACTCTCTAAAACTTGTTGCATCATCATTGAAAATAAACAATAGGTGCATTCAGGCTATTTAATGGACATCTGGGCCTTACCAAGCAGAAACAGAGAATATTTGAGAAGGTCTTACTAATATAAATAGAACCGAAATTTTAAGCTAAGTCTCTTAAGTTTTCCATCTTAAACAGTATTGCAGAATGGACCCATGTCAATTTAAATGTTAAAATATGAATCCGGAGTAGAGGGACTAGATTTGCTTCCCCTTTCTTCTCCAAAATCATTTCCATACTGCTATTCTAACCTACCATCTCCACTTATGGACTGCCTAATTTAAATGCTGCAATAACTATCTCAAGATGCAGCCATTATTTTTCAAAGCTTTGCCTTGTTTAACCGTGTTTTCCTCATTTATAATTTTATAATTTTCAATCCGTACGTATGTCAAGACATCAGGAAATGGAAGGTAAATCCTAATCATGCCGCTAATATGAACTCTTTCAAAACTTTCATTTTAAAATCTAAATTATTTGTAATATAATTCTCCTTCTATTTAAACATGATGTTGTAATATTAATTGTAACCATTCTATAACATAATGACTTTCTCTTTCTGTTATAAATATCTAATGCACAAATCTACTATAACTTTACATTTTTTATGCATTTCTTTAATGAGTTTCACAATTTCTATTTTTAATATTTTAAATGCGGCAAACTTTTATTTTTAATATTATAAATTTCTTATGATTTAATTTAATATGCTAATAGTTCAATCGAGTGAACCAATCCTAAATTTTCTTATATTAGATATCTTAGATATTATAGGATATTAAATCATAAATGTAAGCTTTCTTACCTAACTAAAAGTTCGCTCAATTGAATAATATTTTTAAATTATTCTATTTGCTTAGTGGCAAATTATTCGCTGCTACATTTAATATATCACTTTATTACCATGTTTACGCTATTGATTTTATTTTCAAATTATATTTTAAAGTAAACTTAATGACCTACCTTCGCTATTTTTTTAATTATATGGTCAATCATTTGCCCATCACGCCATCTAGTATGGTAATTATTTATTAATTAATTACTAATTAGCGTATTAATATGTTTTATTTGTGACATCCTAACTAATATTAAAGGTCATTTGCATACCTTTAGAGAGGGATCAAATTATTTCATATCATTACGCTAGATTCTATTAAATTACAGGGGCCTTAATCCACATATAAGCATTATTAAAAACCTGATTTATTTTTATTATTAGTGTTGCTTGGCTTACATAACATTACAAAATTTCCTCGCTTTGCTTTGTCAAACTTAAAACCCGGAGAACTGGGATTCTTTTTACTTAATGGCATATCCGTGAATGAGGCTTGGAAGCACCAGCTCCAGGATATTGTCAGGTTATAATTTAGGCTCTGCACGGGTTAACACTGGAATACACCATGATAATTCCTACAAGACCACCCTTTTCAAATGCTGACCTGTCACATGTACAAACACATTCAGATTCCTATATAATGGATGAAGCGTTCGTCCTAAAATGGACTCAACCTTTTCTAGAGTTATTACTTTAGTCAGCACCATGATTCTTATTTAATATTTTATATTTGCCCATTTTAAATCTGTAAGATGTAATGCCATGAGCTCTAAATCCATCTCATATTTTTGTTTATATTGTAAGTTAGGTAATGTCATTTTAAAGCTTATTTAAGCTACCCGCCCTCTCATTGAGACAATGTTGAGTGTGCTAACGAATAGTGTTAAATAAATTTTCTCCAGTCAGAAAAGAAAAGAATAAAATACAAATAACTTTTCTGTCTGAACATCTTAAAGTCTAATGAATGTTTAAGTAAATAATATAAATTAATAAATATTTTTGTATGTGGTTCAAACGAACCAAAATAAAGTGATGTAACTTATATATTTTTAAGGTCATTTATTTTTCATACAAAGAATCATAGCGTCCATATTAAGTCATATTTTTTGAATATCTGTACATTTTGAATCATAATATCTAATCGCAGATTTGCGCATTATTTAATCAGTAACTTATGTTCTATTATATAATTTTTCAATATGCAAATCAGCATTAATAAAGTGAAACCCATAATTCTATTAGTGTCATATATAAATAGATTCGCAACTGTTTGTTAAATTAAATATGTTTATTCATTTTCTAATTAATTTTAATAAATTATTAACTATATAATTATTACTTAAGTCTGCTTTGCCTCATGATTTATGCATACACATCATTAATTAGATTGCATTATATATAGCTGATTTCCACTGACCTTAGGCCAATTTCTAGATTTATTAATGAATTTTATAAAAAGCCTAATTATAATCTTAAACTATTTCATTCTGTTGGGGCTGGGGTTCGAAGCCTAGTAGTATTGTAATTCCCTGTAGATCTCTTGTTTCTCCAGGACAGGTATGAATAAAATTTCATTTGTTATCATCAGAAATGTTGTTCGTAATGTTATAGATCTGGAAAATAGGCAAGAGGGCAGAGTTCATGATTGTTCCTGACTTATGTATCTTGCACATGATTGGACTCGAGGTACTTTTGCCTAGATGCTAGCTCTTGTTAGACGAACATACAATTCTGACCGGTACAATAAGAATGGAATTATTTATTATTTTTTATATGGTTATATATTTGTACTTTCTAGGATGGGGGAGGAGAATCTTTGCCTTAAGACTGCCTTATAGGCATTAAATGTAGGTCTCTTCAATAAATCCAAAATTTTCAGAACAAATACTTTTATTTTTATTAGCATATTTTTGTTTTATTAAAATTACTATGAAAATAAATTACTGAAAAATAAGCGTAAAACTAATTTGTGTAAGTTATTGACCCTATATTCAATTATATATTTAATTCTATATTTAAAAGTGTTTTGCACATTTAACAAGAAAAAAAATATAAATTTATAAAACATGAACATGCTTTCATCATTTATAGTCATATTCATAGCTCTAGTAAAGCATGTTTATGTTTTATAGATTTATAAATCTTGTTAAATGTGATAAATACTGTTTAAGTATAGAATTACATTTAAGTAAGAAAAGAATACTAGCCCCACCTCCACTCCTCACAGACAGACACTTAGGCAATCCTCCAACTCCCATCCTCTCAGCTTCTGTCATAGGACTCAATCATGAAGACATGCATTTTGGACCAGCCTGGACTACACCCCCTTTCTCCCTTGCCACTTCCCATTCCATTTTCATATGTATCCTTCCCCTCTTGCCATGTTGCTCCTGAAATTTCAATTTATCATGTAATCACTATCTTGTAAACCTTTTTCCAACTGTACCTGTATCTGTGGGGTTTTTTATTTATGAATAAACATTCATCACTGAGAAAAAAAGTAAGAAAAGAATCAACAAATTATATATTTAAAAATTTTCCAACTTTTAAAGCTAGTTAGTACATAGTAATTAGATTTTTACAAAGTAATGAATATTATAAAATGTATTCAATTGAAGTTTCTTGAATGCAATCTTTCAATATAAAAAAGGTTCCACAATCTGGACCAAAGCTAAAATGAATACTCTCGTTTTTTAATGCATCATAAAGAGAGTTGGTTATTAAATTTTTAATATTACTTATCAATCCAGGTTTGATTATTATATATATATTTAACAAACTCTGAGTTTAATTTACAAATTTATATATATATTTGGTTATTGAGTTTTGGAATAAAATTCTTTTATAACTTTATTAGATTTTTCTGTTCTTTTTTATGTGGATCATGTGAAAATAATGGTCATTGTTACTGGTTTGCTTGATTTTGATATTTTCATTTTGAGGTGCCACCATCTGTAAAAAAAAAAAAAAAAAAAAGTCCAATTACTTAATATAACAAATCTTATAAATAAATGCATAAAATATATTAAGCACTCATCCACTTGCTATCAACCCTTACTGTATAAATAGAGAGAATTAACATTTAAAACTTCTGAAAATAAATAAAGATTTTAAAACTCAAACAGAATTTCAATACAGAGAGATTTTATTATCTTTTTGATTGTGACAAAATCATAATGAAAAATATGGTTTGATTTTACAGTTCCAATAATAGTAAATCTTCAAATGGCTTTACCTCTTAGGAGTTCATTAAAAGTAATGAAAATGGAAGAGTTGTAAATCAAAAGCTTATAGTTTTCTGTTTTTTTGGTCAGTGGAAGTGAAATCATTATATTTGAATAATTGTAAATTATTTAGAAATATTTTTCAAATTATCAATTATATATTACTTAAAGTATTAGAGTACCTGTTACGTGTATTATGTAAATTGGAATTTCTACATTTTTAAAAATATTAAGATTTAAAAATAAATAGATAATATAAAAACTCTGTCAGATAATGAAAATTATTCTACACGAATAAAGCGTGATAAACAGAGCACAAAAACATTAATTATAAACAACAATTAGCCAAGCGCTTTCGGTACTGTATACCAGAATCATGGCGACATACTGGAACTGAACAGTTAATATTCCAGTGCATGCTCAGTGGAACACTAGTGTTACGCTGATTAATAACGTTTTTAGACTTCGCAATAAACCAAGCCTCTTTCAACTTCCTTTTCCGATCATTTGACTCATTGCCCACAGTAGTAATATTTTGAGAATAAAACTCATAACCATAATTACTTTCATGATTTGAAAAAACAGAAAGCGCTTGGCTAATTGTTGTTTATAATTAATGTTTTTGTGCTCTGTTTATCACGCTTTATTCATGTAGAATAATTTCAAAATATAAACAAAAAAAATTTCAAACGTTCCATGTCTATCCTTTCATAATAAGCATCATATGTTTTTATTTAATAAAGTTAGGAAGTATTACCATTAGCATTTTGTTCTAAATGCATTTTATTCTGAATTTGAACCCTGAGATCATGATATTTTAAACTTGCAAAAAAAACTTATATTTGAGATCAAAATATTTTAATCTTGGCAAAAGAACTTCTACATGAGATCAAATTTATCAATAAATTGATCGCTAATTTTTATTTATTTCCTAAAACAACTTCTGATCATCTAGTAAACTATTTCCATGAATCTTTCTACCAAAAATATAAATGTGTTACGCTATTGAACTGTTTTAATCAGTGAAGTCTTTCAAAGATTAGAAGTATTAGTTTGGGGTTTTAAAAGCAAATGTAAATCTTTTAAAAATAATCAAATCTGCAATTATTTTACTTCAAGATTTTTTTTAATAACTAAAAACCATATAAGAAGCTGGTCAAAAAAATTTTTAGGCTTTGGATTACCGTGCTAGATTTATCCTTGATCTCCAATTTACTAAATGAGGCAAAAAATTAACTTATGAAGTTATGTGATACCCCAATATATAAAAATGTATATATCTAATACAATTAAAAACATAGACACATATTTACATAGTATTTTATCTTTTACGTTTTATATAAAATATCTAAAATAAACACACCCTGTATATTAAGATAAAATACACTTATCCATAAATATAAGAATATTAACTCTTGAGCTTAAACTATATGAACTTACAATTTAACAAACCTATATCAAGGGTAATATCAATAAGATTATTTATTTCATCTTTGTGAATGTTTTTTAATGAAATAAATCTTTCATTTTCCTTAATTTTCCCCATGAAGAAAATAAAACAAAATAAGTCTTTATATCGAAAAGGTAAAATAACAATAGGTAGATATTATTTAAAGAGTAGTATTATACAGTAAATAGCAGTGTAAGCCAGTTTGATAAAAGAATTGTGGGTAAAATATTCATGAATAATTTGGATTTCTATTCAGACCATGAGATACATAATTTGAAAGGTCTGCTTCTTTAACATTGTAAATTATAATAATAAAATTTTGACAAAATAACAATAAAAAAAAGTATATGTGCTTTTATTTAGATTTTATTAACTATATTCAATTACTCTGACTGTATAATGCATATTATACATATATATATATCATTATGATTATGGCATCTTATATAAAGACTATGAAATGACAATAATTTCTGCCGTTATCTAAATAGTTTTAAAACACACTATTATATATATTTTTGTTATTATTAGACTATTTAATACAATAAAATGATTGTAAGCCAATAAACATCACATGACCACCTCCTCTTATGCATGTGTATAACTGTTGTTATAACAGGCAAAACTCACTATATATATTGCCACACACAGCAATCTAGATGCAGTGCTCTCAGATCCAAGGCTTCTCACTGACGAAGGCCATATGCCAGAAACTAGTCTGGGGATATGGGATGAGTAGGCACTAGATGGAGATTTTATGCACAAGCCTTCTGGCATCCATTGATTACTCTAGCTTGCTGTGTGTCACAATATGTATAGTGAGTTTTTCCTGTTTTAAAATGATTGTAACAATAGAACTAGCAGCTTCATTAAAATTGATAAAGTTTTAGAAGATACAGACAAATTTTTTCTTTATATATTTATCAACTAAAGAATATCTAGAGGCCCAAACTTTTTATGTTTTACTTGATGTGAAATTATCCTAATAATCATTTGAGCACAATGATAAATTTAGATATTCTTAAGTGACAGTAAATTTTCACATTAGAAATTTTAATTTTAATTTTCTGCAAATGATATAATTTACATAGATAAATTGACTAATTGAGAGAGAATGTATTTATTTTTTCATAGTTATTATTTATATAATTATATCATTAGATTAATTTGAACATATATTTGACTTTAAATATGATGAACTGAAACTAGATTTCTAAATAAATATAACCTGTGGGCTAACCATATTCCCAGAAATAAAAGGGAATCATATTTAATCAGTTTTCTTTGAGTAACCTAGATAATGGATGAAGTTTAGTCTATTAACTAAGAATAACTAAATATTCATTTGTAGATCAGTATTGGTTGTCTAGATAGATTGAATATAGATCATTACTTTATCACGTATGAAATTTTGGTGCTCTTTTAGTACTGCAATCTCCGCTATTTTGAATTTCAAAAACATTGTCTGACACATCTAAGTGATAAAAAAAGTACATGAAAATGAAAAAAATTTAGAACTTGGGTCACATGACTTGGAAAAATCCCCCAAAACATTGCACAGTACTAAAAGAGCACTGAAATTTTTTTTAGCTATCTCAAAAAATCTTCAATTCTAATTTATATTTGAACTCCACATTATGAGCGTGGAAAACAAATATGCTCCATAAATCTCCTGTGTTAATGTTTGAGTGATGATTAAAAAGATGTCATTGGTAATACATTAGACCAATATTTTCATTATATGTTTTTTTTTATTTAATGTATTCCAGATATATAACATTGTCTATGAATTTCATTTAATTATCATGAATTTCTAATAATAAGAACTATTTATTTTTTTTCTTTCACTACAGCTATACTACTTAATATGAACTTTGGTAACTAATAGATGCCAGATGATATAGCTTAATAAATCCATAGCTGGGATGAAAAACGAGTATGCTGCTGAAACCACAATGTATAAGCTGGAATCATGTGATAGGGCCATGGATATTTTACTGAATTTATACTAATCCTGGCCACCAAATAGAGATGACTATAGTAAATAAAAAAACTATACTGAATTGATTTCAGATCAATGTGGCTATGCAGGCAACTTGATTTAGAATGAAGACATTTATATAATAGTAAAATGGGGCAGCAAATAATGACTGCTAGAATAAAAGTACATTAGATCTTAAAGATCGAGATGCATTACTCCAATAGCCAAAGCTCTTTATCAATGAAAGCCATAAACCAGAAACTAATCTTGGGATATTGGATGGACAAGCATTGGATAAGAATTTATTAACACATCCAGCATCTCTTAGCTACTAAAGCTTACTTTAATTAGCAAAGCTATGGTGATAAAAAAGAATATGCTGCAGAAACAGCTATGTATAAGCTGGAATCATGTGATAGAGTCCTGTGTTATTGGATATATTACTACATCTAACAACATATTTAAATTGATAAAAAATCAAGTCATATGACCTAATTTTAATAAAGCTCCTATATATAACAACATATTTGAATAAATTTTATCACAGTGATAACTATTTTGTACAATGATGTTGTTTTATGAAAAATATATATTTTTTTTGTAGATTGGTTTGAAAATAATTCTTTCTTTAAATATAAAGTTGGAAGATTTTTTATTTTAAAGCACAAAGACACTATTCAAGTAGCAATTTGGAAAGAAGCAGTATTATCTCTGAAAAGAAAAATCCTTTGTTTCTATATTACAAGAAAAAAATAAGATTTGTCTTGCAATATTCTATCTATATTCAATGAATACTTTGAAAACTGATTATTTTTCTTTTTTAGGATCAAGCTAATGTGCAGTAGTGGGAATTATTGCAAAGACACTCTACTTAACAGATTCAAATTTAGAACAAAGCTATATTGAAAATGCTTGTTGATAAAGTTAACATTTTCAAATAAAATACTAAAGAAACTATATAAACTAATGTGAATAAATAATGGATTTAAAAAAAAACAGTATTAATTAATATCAACAGTTTGTAAAATTAAATATAATATTACATATAAATTATAAAAACTTACATCATGCGCTAAAATCACTTCATTGCTGAATAATACATACGTGCATAATTTATTAAAAAATATTATAAAACAATGAAGACATAATTTTTTAACTATTTCTTAAAGAACAATATAAATTTACATAATTTACTAAAAATAATATAAACTAATGAAGATTTATTTGTAAAAAAAGATTCAAACAATATTACTGCCAATAAGAGCTAAATCATTAAGAAATTATTAACAAATTATAAATTCATTATTTTTTCTAATGTGTTATCATAGCATCAGCTGGGAAGAGAACCCGCTAATTCAGGACAACTGCTTGTAAAGCAGCTGTCACTGACCTCTCGACTATCATTATTTTTTACTAAATTATGCAAGAATGAATTATTTGACAGTTATTTTTAAGTAAATTAAACAACTTTTTATATGTTGTATTATTCTAAAATTACCAATTGAATGTTGCCATTATGTTTGATGTATCAAAGTCTTTCTTTTGATAACTTATATGTAATTCTCCATTTCTGAAATTTTGCCAAAGTATATCTGCTCATCCAAATATTAATGGCAAATTTTAATTTAAATTTTTATTGAAAGTTGTTAATAGTCGAAACATATTGTTTGTTTTAAAAATTGTAATAAATAGTGAAAAATGTTTTTTTTTAAAAAAAAATCATAAATTTTTATAAATAGGGTACATTTTTTGAATTTTTTATTTATTGATTAACATCTTCAATATAGTTAAAACAGGCAAAACTCACTATATATATTGCCACACACAGCAAGCTAGAGAAATCAATGGATGCCAGAAGGCTTGTGCATAAAATCCCCATCTAGTGCCTACTCATCCAATATCCCCAGACTAGTTTCTGGCTTATGGCCTTCGTCAGTGAGGAGCCTTGCATCTGAGAGCACTGCATCTAGATCTTAGGATCTAATGCAACCCTCCAGCAACCACCTTTTATCTCCTAAGATTTAGATGCAGTGCTCTCAGATCCAAGGCTCCTCACTGACAAAGACCATAAGCCAGAAACTAATCTGGGGCTATTGGATGAATAGGCACTAGATGGGGATTTTATGCACAAGCCTTCTGGCATCTATTGATTTCTCTAGCTTGCTGTGTATGGCAATATATATAGTGAGTTTTGTCTGTTTTAACAATAGTTATACACAAGCATAAGAGGAGGTGGTCATGTGATGTTTATTATCTTTAATATAGCTTTGGCTGTTTTACTGGGTGTGCAAAACTTGAATCTATTATGTAGAATATTTGCACATACAATATCCATGTAATAAACTTCTCCATATTTAAATTTTGAAAAGGAAATAAGTAAAAATATGAACAATCACAAGTAAAATAATAGACAAATTAATCAAACTTTAGTGTGATAAAATTGGGTATTAATAGCAGTAATCTACTTTATCTTTCTAAACCATCTATGATAGATCTGATTTCATACAGGCACTAGTGACAATTATGGCTAAATTTTAGATATATTTGTGGCTATTGGTTTTTATTGATGAACGGCAATAGTCAAAAGAAAGTCTAGTAATAGTTGATACTAATATCTGGTCCCTGTTGATTCTTTTTATGCTTAGATTGCTGTAGATTCAAGAAAAAGTGTGCTGTTGCTCTAAATGGAGAAGTTTTAAGTTGAAAAATTAATATGATAGTTTGTTTAGTAACACAAAATTATAGATGAAATTACAAATAGTTTCAATCATCAAAAAATTGAGTTGAATAAATTATTGGAGATAATGCAAACAAATTAATAAGATAAATTTAGGCAAAACCTTCACAAAATACTTTAAAAATAACAAAGAATGAGAGATAAAAATATATAAGAACTTAGAAAAATTAAAAATTGGCAGATAAAAATATATTTAGAAAGTAAATTAATCTGATAAAATTTAAAAAGTATTTATTTATATCATGTTAATCGATTTAAAATAAAAATTGGCCAAAGATAACATGTTTGGTTTTTTAAATATATATTTGCATTATCTAACCCTTTCCCTTTCATTTAGGAAACTTCCCAAAATGTCTTCCTCCTTTCTTTGGATAAATTTCTAAATGTATTTATAAAATAAATTTACACCCTTCTCTCAATTTTTTTCCTATTATTAGCTATTAAGTATCATACATGCATTTTTTTTAAACAACAGTATAATTTCATAACACATGCATAATAAACATAACTAATAATTTTCTTGTTTTATAAACCTTAAAATTACATATCAAAAACTTCATTGATTATTAATTATATATATATATTCCATTTATTTACTTAAATTTAATGCTCAAAATTATCTCTAATTATAATTTCCAATTATTTAATAATAACTTTTTCAACATCATTTGTACTGAACAATTACTCATGTTATTACATCTATCAATGCCTTGTCAAATATGTAATATTTTCATAATACCTTCTTTTCTTATCATTTTAAACATATTTTATTATATATATATATACAATCTATATTATGGTTTATACCCAAAATATGGTCTTGAGATTTTATCTTTTCTATTTATTGTTCATTTGTGTTTGTTTTCTCTTTATTATATACAAACTTTAAATAATGATATATTTTGTAAATAATGAAGACATATATTTATGGTTTTTTTAAAGTATTGATCATTTCTGTAGAAGTATGACTTTTCATTCGCTAGCAAAAATGGGCACTGTAAGGAACCAAACTTTTCCCATTACTGAGTTTAACATTTTGAATGTTCTAATGTGTAGCTGAGAATCTCACTGTATTATGGGAATATTAATCAGTCACCAAAATAATTAATAATAAAATATTTCCAGTCTGAATTACCAAAATAACATTTAAAACAAATAATGATGATGGTGAATGACTTTTTCATTACATGTTAAAGTTATGCTGATTTCATTTGCAATAATCAAATATAAATAATATTTATTTTGTATAAAGCTGCAGATAGTTATTTAAAATTGAATTGAAAGGCTGCAAACCTTTCATGCTTATTATAATACTTATCTGACAGCCAATCAGATGATATGATAGCTGTCTAAATAATGATCAAACCGTAAACACAAGACATAGAATTTTACAAGAAAAGGGGTGGTCCACCCTTTTTCTTTACTTATCTTTCTATATATCTAAACTGATCTGAATCTAAGCCAGTCTGACCTTCAGACTGAAAGCCCAGGAATATAGAAAGACAAGAGTAAAAGAAAAGGGTGGACCACCTGCCTACTAGCAAATTCTCTGTCTTGTGTTTGCGTTTTGATCATTATTCTTTATCACCCACCTCTCTCCACTCTATCTAACATTAACACTGATACACCTAAACACATATATACCAGAAAGATAAATAATCACCAATATACGTATTTCATGCTAAACCAGCAATCATCAGTTGGTTCAGACTATCATCTTTACACACATATATAGTATGTGCTCAGATATATATTAAAGATAGACTATCCTCATAGTTTAATGGACAGGCTTCAATCCACTCACACTCCAACTCTTCAACCGTCCATCCAATTAAAAATCTGATGATGGAATGCTCAAAGGCCACCCTGAGGGCGAGATTATTGTCACACCCATGTTGAGCTGGAGTCAATCTGAACCCCACATGTACAGGACATAATCCATTTTAATACATATGCAAGGATGGGCAGACATCTCTATAATGTAATAGCACCGCAACACAGGCTTGTATTATACCTGTGGCTATATATATATAATATAGGGTATATGAGCACAGACTTTTGCACCACCCACCTCTCTCCACTCTATCTAATAACACTGATACACCTAAACACATATATGCTGAAAAGATAAATAATCACCAATATATGTATTTCATGCTAAACCAACAATCATCAGTTGGTCCAGACTATCATCTTTACACACACATATATTACATTATAGAGATGTCTGCCCATCCTTGCATATGTATTAAATGGATTATGCCCTGTACATGTGGGGTTCAGATTGACCTTAGGTCAACATGGGTATGACAATAATCTCGGCCTCAGGGTGGCCTTTGAGCATTCCATCATCAGATTTTTGGATGGGCGGTCCCCCCCCCGGAGGGTGGAGAGGATTGAAACCTGTGTCAGTAAACTATGAGGATGAGTCTATCTTACAACATATCTGAACACTTACATTATATATGTGTGTAAGAAGGTGATAATCTGAACCAACTGATGATTACTGGATGAGGGGGAAATCATGTAATAGTGATAGGTTCTCTTTCCCAGCTATATATAAGCATGTTTAAATGTATCACGTGTTATTAAATAGAGTAGAGTGAGCAATCTTTGAAAGTCTGTGCTCATACTACACCCTATATTACATATATATAGCCACAGGTATATAACAAGCCTGTGTTTCAGTTAAACAGCTATCATAACATCTGATTGGCTGTCAGATAAGTTATAATAAGTGCAAAAGGTTTGCAACCTTTCAATTTAATTTCAAATAATCAGATATGTATTAGATATTGAGGTAGATTTTACCGATCATAATTTTCAAAACCATTTGTGTTTTCAATTAAGCAAACATGGAAGCAGTTAATTAATCTTACTAAAATAGTTATATAATGAGATTTGTTTTTAACCTATTTAGATAATAGCAAAATTTATTATAATTAGTCAATATTTTAGATTATTAAATGTAATAAGATTATTGTAATAAGGGTACTGGTAATTTTATTAGAATTGATAATGCAAACTTGAAAATTGCAGACACCTTTTATATATATATCATTATCAGTTAAAAAAAATTTATTAACCAAACATTTGATGTTTTACTTGATGGTAAATTATCCTAACATTATTTGTTCATAAATGATAAATCTCTAAAAACTCTTACATGAAAATAGATTTTAGTATTTGAAATTATTATTATAAAAAATACTCTTTCTGGAAGTGATATATAGATTCACCAACCAATTGACAGAATTCCTTACTTTATTTTAGCAAAATTAATGAAGGCTTTACTTTAAAGAAGTTAAAATAATTTTTTTGCTTATCTATTTTGAAACTTCTAAATTCTACTTCAGAATATTTAAACATGACCAATTTTAACACAAATTATCATCTAAGAAACAAGGACTTGGTGAAAGGGAAATCTTCTGGGTAATGTAGGTTTCTGTATTGAAGACAGATCTTTAATGTAACTTCTAGAAGTCTTGAAACTGATGTCTTATGAAAATTGTGAGTTTCTATTCAAAAAATACAATTTTTAAAAAGTTCTTGTAGACCTCTGGAAACAGGAATATGTACTGGAACGATTATGCTGCAAGCAAGAGACCTATACTATGAATTTCACCAGAGTCTTGATCCAATTTAGAAAATAGAAATAAAATCTTTTCTTCAAAGCAGTCTCAAATACTGATCTGTTATTTATTAGTCAATTAGCATAAATAAATATTTTTTAAGACAATGCATTTTTAAAATTAAATCCATTCTTAGTGACTATAAGACAGACAGAATAATGGTAATATTTTGATAGTAGTTATGAAATTCTGAAATGAATGACAGTATTAACTTCATTATTAAATGCTTTAAGAACTATCAGAGTATGCCATCACAAATACGACATCTTTATAATTTTCATATCTTTCTTTCCCTCCTAAAGTATTGATAATGATTTTGTTTATGTGTATGAAACACATTGAAAAGTAAATTAATTAATTTTTATTAGTCATTCATTAGTTCAAGAGATTATTCAATACTAAATAATATTTCTGTAGTATAATTTTCACTTTTACTACTCTCATACAAATGGCTTGTATCCACTTAACACCTTATGGAGGATGCAATCATAAACATAATCAAAGATATGTGAAAAAGATCTACGATCCCAAGATGTACATTTCATGCTGAATGAGCTCTCATTATTTGTCCTAGACCATTCAAAATCTTACACATATCTTTGTCATTATTCAGTATGTATACAGATAGCAAATTACTACAGTTTATTTGATGAAGTATCAAATGTGTTGCCCTCACAACTTTAACACAAATCACTTAATGAAAGTAAGTATATTAATTATTTTTGTTAGTCATTCATGAGAATAGTGGGGATCGTAGATATTTTTCATGTCTTTGATCATATGATTATGATTACATTCCTCCATAAGGTGTTAAAAGTGGATAAAAGCCCTTTCCTATCTTGCATAATAGTAGTGTAGTAGGATAATCTCTAGTCTAATGATTAACTAAAAAAAATAATTAGTATACTTTTATTAAGTGATTTGTGTCAAAGTTACGAGGGCAGCACGTTTGACACTTATTGATTAAACTGTAGTGGTGTGTTATCTATAAATATACTGAACAATGATAAAAGTACATGTAAGAACTTATAGTATGGGCCAACTGATAAGTGCTGGTTCAGCATGAAATATGTATGTTGGGAATCATAGATCCTTTTCACATTTTTGATTATATGTTTATGATTACATTCTTCCATAAGGTGTTAAAAGAGGATAGAAGCCATTCCCTACCTTGCATGACAGTGGTGATAATTTCACTACAAAAATATTCAACATTGAAAAGTAAGTTCGAATTTGTTGTAAAGAGCCAATAAAAATATCCATGAAAATAATATGTCATACTTGTACTAGTAAACATTGAAAAAAATTGAAGTTGGTTAATTTTATAGATCAAATGAAATGTTTTAAAGATTTATAAAACTGATTAATAACACAGATAATAGAAGAATTAAGATGACTAAACAGATCTTTTAATATTTTGATGAAATTAAAAATCTATCAAATGTTTTATTAGAAATATAGTGTTGGTGGTCTTGTGGTTAGCATAGCTGCTTGGAGGTCCCGGTTCCCTTCCCGGTCAATGCTTTGACATATTGAAAAAAATATGTTTGAATTGGGATTTGGAAACGAAAAGTTAATTAGTTAAAATGTACAATATTGAACAGCATAAAAAAAATTATTAAGGAAATAGTGAAAGCAAAAGGGGTATATATAGATAAATATTTTTTTCTTCTTTCTGTGTATACAAAAAAGAGCAAATTGACTGAAGAGTTTGTGCACTATTTACAGTCTATAAGTTTATAATGATTTAACTATGAATTTTATAAATATTATTAATTTTTAATATTACAATTTGATGAACTTTTAATTTTCTTAGTCTTGTTTTGAAGTTTACGTTAAATGTGAATATATGTGTACTTATTAAGTTATAAGATTATCTTCTTTTAAAATTTAATTGACTTATTAATTATTTATGTCATTCAAAATCTATTTTATCTGCTATTAATCTATTAAGTTTGAATTTTCGGTGATATTTGCCCTAAGCGTATCATTTTTTTATTATTATTTGATATTACTTTCTTTTTCTTGGCACAAACTTCCTGTCATTAACAGATTTCTTATTTATTAAGCTCTTCAATTTGTCTTAATCTTAATGGAGATCATTTGGTTTCTTATTTTGTTTTTGTTTGTGATTACTTATGCCAAATAACATTTGAAATAAAAGTATATTATATATGAAATAAAAGTTATAGAAACTTTCAGAATATAAAATTTATTCAAAAATATTTTTAATAATATTGACATACAACGTAAAATGTATAATTAGTGTATGCAGCAAATGTTTTTTAAGGCCATATTTGTCTGAATGGATCTACAAACATAATGCTATATATATATAATATCCTATAATATCGATTTTTCTAATGTATTAATCTCAATTTTTTTCCAAGACTAATTAGTCTTTACTATCATACAGCTGAAGTATTCTGTATGAAGACATTACTGGAAGTACCTTTGGTTTCCTTTTGGTCTCCTGTGGCCGTCTGCAGTACTATTTTGCTGATTTTGCATTCTTTTGGGGTAAAAACTGTAACTGACTTTTTCCAAATTCTTGTTTATTGCCACTAGCTTTTTATCTTCAATTTGATTTTAATTCCGCAATCTTGCATTAATGGCTCTTTTTTCTCCTTCATTTGTTTCTCTTCAAGATATTTCATAATTATATTTCCTCTTGCACTTTACCCGTGACCTCTTTATTTTTGTCTTTAAGACTTGAAGTTTTTTGAAATTATAGTTTAAGATTTCATATGTGTTTTTTCTTCATTTTTCTTTATTTTGCTATTTTTCTTGAGTTAATTCTTTGAATTTTTTCAGTTTAGGTCTTTTGCCATTTTCTCTATTCTTTTTTATTTTTATTTTTTGGATATGTTATCCATTTGATTTTTTGTATTTGTTTAGATCTGTCATCATTTTGTTATAGCTGTCTTGTGTTTATTCAGTTGATAACCTTTATAAAATAGAATTTATTATTTCAAAGTTATAAATTTTTATTTTATGTTTTTGCATAAAAATTATGACTATCTGCTTTTTCATATTATAGTATTAGATAAGCAAATGTGAGAGAAAATTGTATTTTAAACTACTAGAAAATAAAATCTTTAAGTGATTTTGTATATAATCTAAATGGAATATAAAAAACTGGTTTGATATATCAAATGAATGCTTTTCAACAACATATAAACATTACTTAATTTAAAACAAATTTACTTATTTATTAGGTGAACATTTAAGTTTGGCATATTTTCCTGCCATGCCAAAATCTAGGTTTCAAATCCAAATTGGGCTAACCTTCACAATTTTTTTTTGCAGCTTCTAACCAGACTCAGATATATGTTTAGTTAATTATCCTATAATATCCAGCTAGTAATCCAATATTAGTCAGTAAATGGATATGTATCTAATTATTCTTAATTAGAGCCTGTGAGTAATGTCATCTTCTTCATCATTCTTCTGTGAGGGTCTGAGGGATCCCCACATTAGCTGTAAGATTGTTTTACTTACTTTTTATCAAATGGATAGTTATGATGAATATACTGGATTCTATTTTTTAAAATCTAACTCTTACAAAAAATTCATTTTCACTGGAATAAAAATCTGACATCATGGTTATAAATGGTATTATTCATGTGATTAATTAATTTAATTTTTTTATAGGAAAAATGTTTTTCTTCTAAATTCATTCTAACTCACCTCAGCAATTTCACTATCCCAATTATCATGGCTATGGTAAATCATCTGGCATCTCAGAGACGGGAAATTCCTAACCTTTACTCAATTGCTATGGTTCCATTTGCTAAAAAGAACATCCATACACAGCATTAGACCTATTTCTATGACTCCGATTCTGTTCAAAGTTATTGAAGGAGTCATAAAGGAAAAAATTCAAGACAAAATCATTAAAGTCACTTCAGCTACTCAATTCATCAAAAAGGGATCATCAACACTCACCACTATGGCTGAAGTAAAAATTCTTCTCAATTATATTAGATCCAACAGATTGTCTAAACCTATTGCAGTCCAGATCAATATAGCAGAGGCATTTGATTCAATTAACAATAACACCCTGTTAGAACTTCTCGGAGGAATGAATATTCCTTCAGAGATTATTCAGATATTAGACAACCTCCTATATAACAGATTGATTCATATTTCCCTTAATGGCATCTTTACTAAAGGTTTTTCACCTAAGCACTCCATCCCACAGGGGTCTCCGCTTAGCCCGCTACTATTTGCCTATTACATAAATCCACTTCTTAAAGCCATTCAAGATACAATTCTGGATATTTATATTCCCCAATTCAAAAAACAATGTCTGCTATTGCATACATGGATGATGTGCTCATCTTTTTGCCATCTAAAAAGTTTCTCAGCTCACTTTACCTAATTCTTGACAAGTTCTCAAGTTTATCACATTCTGCTAATAAACCCATGCAAAATCTGTGACCTGGTGGATTTTAAACAGGAAAAAAATCCCCTCAAGTTTTCTGGCTGAGCCCCAAAATTTCTTGGGGGTTCCCTACATATAAATCACCACTTGCCATGTCAAAGCATATCCAAAATTCAATAGTAGAATCTGCTAATCACCTAACACAGGGCCTCTCCAAGGTTTACTTATCTTTACAAGGTAAAGTTGCTCTTCTCAACATGAAAGTCATGGCCAAGATAGCATACTACCTTCCCTTCATGTTGGTCACTAAGACATTCATCAGCAAGATAAACAGGTTATGTGCATGCCTGTTTTGGAAGTGGATACATCCACTATTAGCATAGCCAAAATGCAGCTTCATAGAAAACTTAATGGAATGTCTCTTCATTCCATTCAAGCAATCTCTTCCCAAAAGGCACATTCAATGGTTTTTAACCTTGCACAAAAATATGACAATTTACTTATAAGTAGTCCCATTTCACCTACTAGATACCTCCTCCAAATAAGACTTTTTGGATCGATCAGATTATTACCTACCTCTACAAGTTCAATAACAACAATGCAGATGCTTTTTAAAACAAGGATTACAATATGGACTGCACATTCACTTATTAATCCTCTACCCTTCCAAATAAAAACAAAACTAGGTGTGTCTAATCAGAAGATCACAACATTATTTAAGTTTTTACTATTGCAGCTCAAATTCATGGACTATTTAATTAAAGTGAATCTTGATGCTATGCCTACAAAACCTGGTTCTTACATCAGAAGAGATTCCTGAACAATATAGATCCTTCCTGCCCAATCTGCCACAGACAGGATGAGACTTTTAAGCACATTATAATTAACCTGCACAGGCTTCGGACCAGTGAAGCATATCATAGTCCAATATTCACAAATTGATTATTATAAAAATCCTCTCCATTGAGTAGAGTTTCATTAAGGAGAGAGATTTTCCCATTCTTGAAGAATCTTGACATTCATTACATATTTCATATGGATCATCGGATGCAAAATGATATTCAACATCCCACAACCAAACCCTCTGAAATTTTCTTTAGAACCCTCAGAAAAATCCAAAGTAAAAAACAAAATTCTCTCTTCTAAGTTTAGCTATGAGAATATCAAGGAAACTTTCAAGATTCCCAGTGAATAAAGTTTCCTAGTCTCCCACGCTATCTCTGCAGTACCATAGAAGTTTTTTCTCTTCATCTATATTTTACATGGGCATTAATACTGACAGTTTTAGTTCCCAAATAAGAGAGCTCCTGCTTGCACATGTCCTCATCTGAACATCACTGTTTGTAACCAATTTTTTTATTCTCTAATAAAGTTTCTTTGAAAATAAAAAGAATTTCCATTTCTTTCTTAAGTAGAAAACAAAACTTTAATAACTTAATTGGAAATGTAGAAATAAAATTAAATAATAATTAAGTGTTTGAGTCTCGTTTTTAAACTATACTCCTGTTTAGGTTAATTTTAACCATTTGTAAATTTGAACTTTAATCTCATCTTCTGTAGATATTTTACCTTTTAACTAGAATCTTAAATTTGAATACTGGCATTGAGTTCTTCCAGTTCATTGCAGTAATAACAAAGAACAGCCTCTTCTCCTTCTCTCTCAAGTCATTGGTAGTAAGATAGGGATTAAATTCACTACTATCTAATAAAATTCTGATTACTTGCTTAAGTTATCGATTATGATAGTGAGAAGATGATGCTCTTCATTATACTGTAATAATATAAAAGGGTACTTACACACTTATATTTGCCCATGACACTTTACATATCAGTCTGCCAACAACTTTCAAATCTTATGATCTCATCAAATAATGTGTACCACGAGAACTGCTGACAAACTTAAGTGATAAATTTTTAAAAGCAGACCCTCAGGTGTATATGTTATTCTGCATAGACACTTCACCTGGTTAGAAAGTTGTCAGCAGACTGATATGTATGTGAAAATGTCATAGCAGTTCTAATCTGTGACACTAATCCCCCCAAACCAGAAAAATGGGAATTTCTATACCAATATGAAAAATATAAATTTATACACAGAAATAGAAAATGCATTGAATGGTATTAAAGTAAAACAGGTAGTTGTGAGCTTTTAATACAGCATTCTATTATCGTAAACATTCTACCTGCTTTCTTCATTGGTGAAAGGGTATGTCCATTTTTGCCATCATAAGCATAAGTAGAAATTCCCGAATTTTTCTAAAAAAGTCAAAAATACTACTTATATTAACTCTGCCCAGGAAATTACAAAATGGACACTAGAAACTAAAATTAATAAAAAAAAATACTCCATAAAATAAAACAAAAAAGTATACTACTACATATATTTTCTTGCTTAAAAATCACATCATTTTTACCATGTATATATAACAGGAATTCTCACAATAAAACAACCGTGTGACTCTCTGGGTTACCTAACATTTACTATTTTATTTTAGCTTTACATCCTTATTGGTTATGTTTCAGCATTTTTCACCTTTTAATCATGATACTTCAAATCCCAAATAATATGTTGTATATTAACTGTGCCAGGAAATTAACAAAATGAACAGTAAAGCCAAAGAAAAAAAAAAATACACTCTATTAAATATGGCAGAAAATTACAAAATGGACAGATAAAAAAAAACTATGTCTGCGGCAGGAATTATAAAAGAGGTTAAACCATTTGTGTTTATCGATATAATGCCTGCATTGGATCTTGATCAAGAAATCTTGCCAACTAAATTTATTTTATTAAATAAAAAATATAGTAAAGTTTTATCAAAACAGAAAGAAAATTAGGTAACACTTTTTATCCAAATGGGCTTGTTTTTTTGTTTAAGCTGAAAAGGGTCTCATCTATTTCAGTAACTTTGTTAGAGCTTTCAATTTTATATTTTTCTGCAGGCTAACATTGCATTGGCACAAACTTTCTGCACGCTAATTATTCCATGCATTATGTTTTTCTCTGCTATATTTAGCTGGGGATTTTGGCATTCCATTGACATTAATTTTCGTGATCAGCTTATAAATAAAATGTAATACCATCAGAACTATAATTCTGGAATTCTTCAATCACATTCCCTTATGAAGGCCTACTTTACTATTATAACCTCAAATGCCTAACAGCACTATGGTTTGTCCAAAGTATGTATATAAAGGTCCAGGTTTTCATAGCTGTTTGGGCACACATTGTCAGATAGAGGATCCCTATTTTTGGAAGTAGTGAACTCTATCTACTGCAGCAGCATGTAAATCCCATATTTTGAACATTTTCTGTTATAACAAAGAAAAGAAAAAATGCCATATGAATTCAAAATGGAAATCTCAATGAAATTTGGACAATAAAGAATAACACTATTTAGAGACAATTGTTACAATGTGAAATCTGGACAACATATGACATGTATAATAAGTCAAAATGATCAAAATGAAATAGTTATCTTTTAAGTTTAACAGAAGTTCCTGGATACAAGTTATTTGATGAAATCACAAGGTTAGAATGGATTATGGGTTGAACAACATGTATGTGAAATCTTACAGCAGGTCTAATACATAAGTTTCCAATAAAAGAATAGAGTGACTTGTGTAAAAAGCGGAATTGGTCTAGGGATGGAGATTGAATTGTACTGTCATCTTGTAAATAATTGATTATTCAAGTTTACAATAGATGGTGCTAAAGTCTTTTTATATGTTAACTTGGAATAATTTTTTTAACATTTATTTATATATATAATTATTTAATTTTTTGTAAGAGATCCTTTTACTTATCAAAAGCAATATCAATAATTTCTGTTTAAACCTGTATTTAATGTTGATTAATATTAATTAAATTTTTAAAGAAATTTTTTTTCCCATTACTACTAGCATTTTTTTTAGCTTCTATAAAATTTTGAAAGTATCCCAAAAATATATTTGCGGGAGTCATCATCATCATCATTGACCATTATCAATCTGCTGCAGGATGAAGGTCTCTCCAAGTTCAATCCATCTCCTCATAACTTTAGGGCTTCTCTTCTCCACATCACCCCTGCACATTTTCTTATTTCATCCATCTCATCTCACATGTGGTCTCTTTCTGAATCTTTTACAATCTCTTTTGGAATCCAGTTTAAGATTTCAGTTGTCCATCTGTTACCATCTCTTCTAGAAATATGTCTAGCCCAACTCCACTTCAGTCTTTATGTAAATCTAAATATGTTTTTGACTTTGCTCCAATGCTTTTAGTTTTTATTTAACAATATTTATCTATATAAGCATAAAATACAATATTTATAACATATGTATTACAACTTTTTTATAAAATGGGTAAAAATTAGTTGTATACTTTCTGAGTTATAGAAGAAAAATAATAACTCTAACATTAGAAGCATTGCTTTTAATATATTTTTCAAACCAGCATCTTTAAATATTCCAACCTTGTACTCATTGATACTTTATGTAGTATCTCTAATATTGATCATGAATGTTTTTTTCTAGTGCTGTAACTATTTTAATTCAGCTTTTCTATAGTTTGACCCAAGTTTAAAGTTATTAGTAAATGATATGCAAAATGATTCTGGTAACTTCTAGGAGATTAACTTTTTCTCATTTACCCAAAATGTCAATATAATTTATTACAGCAGTTCATTTAGTCCATTTTTAAACTTAGATATTTGCTCACAATTTTTTAAATCATTTATCCTTGCTTTTATTAATATATCTGTAATGATTTCATCATTGAGTGGAGTTTGAATTGCATATTTAATTTAATAATTTCCAAATAATTTTTGTCTTAATTATGCAGACTACTTCTTTTCTTTATTATTCTATAATTCCCTTTGTATAATCCTTCCAAATAACTTAATTGCCCATTTTTATTTCAGAAAGAGGTTAAAATTGTACTGTGAGGTCATCCGTATTTGAGAGATAACCATTCATGTTTAGGAAACATAAAACAAAAATTAAAATTCTGAAAAAATTAAGCTTTTCATATATTTATATAATAAACTAAATTATTTTTATTATTTAAAGCTACAACGCCATCAAGCAGCCATTGCCTGACTACGTTACTATTACCATAATAAGTTTTAAAAGTGCAAAAGAAACAACTAAAGCTATAAATTTGCCTTTATTAGATAGATAGTTAAATAGATAGATAGATGGATGGATGGATAGATATGTAGGATATTAATTATTTATGTGCTCATTCTTAGATTTAAAATAGAATTTTGATATAACCATTATTTGTGCATTTTATTTGTAATATATATTTTACTAATGCATTTATAATGTAATCCATTGGCTATTTAGTTATTTATATAATGATGATTTATCAATGTGGCGATTCATATGAAGTCAATTGCAAAGTCTTTAAAACCATACAGAATTTAATGCAAAAACTAATTTGACTAGAATTATGTTAGGTTCTTTTGCTATAATATGCGTACTTTCGAAATATTAGCATGCATATGCCTGACTTGGTTTTAATAGATCTAACCAGCAGATTTATAAAAGCAAAATTAAATACTGGAAACTTATGAAGATGATGTGTGGTGATGTACAAAAAAGGATACATATTATTTTATCTTATGGATTTCCGAAGAAAAAGGTTAATTGTAAAAACTACCAGTAAAGTATTCAGGGTTAAAAATTTATAAAAATGTGAAGTTTGTAATAAATATTTATTATTAATCTTATTTTAGTCTAATGTCTTATACAATAATCATCATGATATTCACAGGAGTCTCAAGAGACTCAATGATCTAGGGGGGGGGGAATATATAAAATACTGGTAGTATTTAAGGATTTATGTTCCGATATCTTTCAATAAATTTGTTTCCTACAGAGATCAGTTTGCTGAACATCTAATGGGGACTGATTCTATGGATTAGCAGAATTTCAGAAGAAAAAAAAAAAAATTCTAGATGGTAAATCTAATGGCACTTTCTGGTGATTAATATTGGCCATGTCTAGAAAATCCTCCCTGTCTATTACACTATTGATTTATTTTTATATAATACTGCCAAAATTGTTTACCCAAATGCACTATGTATAAAAAATATAGATTAACAATGTATCACAGTATATATCAAGTAATATTGAAAACCATAAAATGTTACTAAGAAGTATACTCTCTTATTCTTCTCTTTCACTTTCTTTGCATATCTTCATATAATCATATATATATTGCTTATAACACTTCTTTCATATACACTTCAATGCAAACAAATTTTTTTTAAACTTCTTTATTTTTCTTACAGTTTCGACTGTCCAGCAGTCTTCATCAGAGCTCTAATCTTCTCTGCTTTAATTAAAATGATGGTTATTATTGAAATTTGAAATAACCGTCATTTTAATTAAAGCAGAGAAGATTAGAGCTCTGATGAAGACTGCTGGACAGTCAAAACTGTAAGGAAAATAAAGAAGTTTAAGAAAATTTGTTTGCATTGAAGTGTATATGAAAGAAGTGTTATAAGCAATATATATATGTTACTATGAACACAGTGAAAAAATATTACTTAATTTTTGTGGATGCTAGTTGTTCTATATCATATAACTATTGCAATAAAATTTTTTCTGAACAGATAATGCATATTGCTACTGAATATTTGCACTATATATCAAGAATAACTGACCTGAATGTTAATGAAAACATAATATTCAAATGTTCATCAATTTAAGTATGAATAAATCCTGATATCGTATAATAATGTGACTTTAACAAGACTTTATTTAAAATTTTTATACCGTTTTTATATTACTAAAATCTAAATCAGACTAAATCAATTCTAATCTTATATATGTTTCTTATTATAAATAATGCTATTAAATAACTATTCAAAATGTTTTGTCAAGCATTGGTGAATCGAGAGGTCAGCGACAGCTGCCTTACAAGCAGTTGTCCCGGGTTAGCAGGTTTGCTTCCCGGCTGATGCTATGACACATGAGAAAAAAAATAACTATTCAAAATGTTTTTCTATTTTGGGAAATATATAAATTCAAAAAAATTATTGCGATTTAATAATTGACTTAGTTTTATTGATTTTTTCATATACAGTAATATATATCAAAATACATCGCTTTAATCTTGTAAATATTACATTGTGGCGAGGATATGTAAAAGAAATTGAACAAGAGCAGTATCCAATCACATTTCTTATTCAAACTTTAATGTTTTACTATTTTCCCCACTTAAGAAAAAAATAGTTAAGAGTGGATGTTGAATGTGATGATACTTAATGTGGAATCTGCATACTTAATTCTGTTTAGATTTGCTAAAGTAATAGCTTCCATTTGCATTTGAATATGTACATCTGCATGCCTCGTTTCACATTTTAACTCTTTGCTATGGATAATACTAAATGTCTATTTTTTCCTCTAATCTTTTTCATTGCATTATATACTTATTATATAACTATAGTATATAATATGTTCGTCAGCTATTGCTTTTTTTATTGCAAATGCATTACTATTTTAACAATCCAGACCATGTATGTCAGTCTTTTTCTTTCTTTATAACTTTTATTTGAAGTTTTTTCTTAATATTATTCATCTCAAAGTTATCTTTTTGAAAGGTAAGTTGATTTCTAAAATTAAAAGAGATGTAAATTGGATTTGTCTGCAGGTGCAGCTCTTAGTGCTAAATGTCATAGTTCATTAAGATTATGTGTTGCTTTATAAAAATACAAATGTGAAAGTTTCTTATTAAAAAAAAGATACTGGCAACGATTTGCTTATAAATTTAGATTAAAAATTAGTAGTATTCATAAATGCAAAAAAAATATACTAACATTTTATCCTACTTTGATTTTTTGTTATGAATTTTATTTGGTGTTTTATTACTTTGAATAACATATAGATTATAAAATAATATAAAATATTTTAAATAAAAAACCTTTATTAACACAATAAATATTTACAATTTATACAAGTAATTAAACAAATGATAAATATGTTTACAGTTTTGTATACCAAAACACAAAGAATTTGATATATTCCACCAATTAAGACAAAAAATCTGCAGGCAATTAATTAGTTATCTAAACTCAGAGGAGGATTGATTTGTATCACTGTACCAGATGAGATTCTAAAGACATGCAACTCAAATGAGCAAGCATGTAACAAAATGATTAATTGGCCCGAGGAATAAGCCACACATAAGAATTAAGCCTTTATTCCAGAATCTCACACAGTTATTCCAGGACCACCCCAGATTCGATTCATCGTCTTTCTTGGCAAATATCTCAGACATTATATATATATGCATTCATACATTATTTATATCAGTTTTTGAGAGAGTAGTGATAGTCTCACACGCTCTGAAGCTTTGAGGTTTGGAATTGAATTGGACAAAACGTGAAAACTTTTAAAAGGTTTTATTATTTTTTAGTTAATCAGCCCACGATTAACTAAAACAAAATTGGCTAATGAATGGATATTTAATTCTTCTTAATTAAGTAAAAACAATAATAGAAAGCTATTAAAACACTTAATAACAGGCATCTTTCAAACCAATTAGCAATATCTTCTTTGTCATTTGCTTTTGGTATTATTAAAAAGGCCATCCCTTTGCTGTAGGCTATTCAAAGGCTGTTAAAAGTTTTTACAGTATTTATATGAATTTATTGTTATAACAGTTTGGCCCAATTTTTAAAAACTTTAATATTGTAATGAGCACCTACTAGATGTATAGTTAAACCATTAAGCATCACATGATCATTTTTTTATAGATGTATAGTGTAAAATTTCTTCTCAAAGATATATTAAAGATTTATTTGTGAGCATATAAAACTATAAATCATTACACCCACATATCAATACTTTCTAATAGATACTTAATTGCAAGTGCCTTTAGATCACAGAAAACAAATTCTTTAAAACACTAATTGGTTAGGGCAGACAACAATAAACAAATATGAAAGAATTATCTAATAATAAACTTAAAGCACTTTTCTTAACAATTTAAAATATATACAGTTAAATGACTAGTTAATTTGACATCAAATAGACCATGAATATTACAACAATAAAACCTTGCATAATTATAAATTAAGTATTACTAAAAAACCATTTGTCCAATAATGGTAGTCAGCCATCTGACTCTTTTATCTATAGATATGTATTGGCGAAGTTAAGATGTGCATATTGTATTTTTCCATTAGCTAAAAGAATAGGCAATAGTAAAAACTGATTAAATTAGTTTTAAACCTTCACAACACAAAGCGATTACAAAATTACTCATCTTCTACAATATACACATTCAATTCACACTACATTTAAAAATAAAACCACATATTAAACCTATTAATAATCCAGAGTAAAATAATCAAATTCGCAGTGGGAGAAATGTTTCTAAACCTGGTGTAAAATCAAAGTCATCCATGAGTGAATCAAGTGGGAAATTATATCACAGGGAGACCAAATGACATGTAAGAGAGTTCAAAAACTGTGGATAAAATATCTACAGGATTGCTGTATGAAATGCATAGACATATATTCCAATCTTTCAAATGCCTATGTGAAACAAAGTTCTCAATAAAATTGGAACTCAGTCTTTATTGAACCACACATATATGTATAAATGCACACTAGCTGGCTTAGCACAACTTGAAGATCTATTCATTTATAAATATATTATTTAAATTAATTTAAATAACTTATGGGATATATTTAGTAACTAAATCTCAATTCTTTTAAGAAAATCTAAATTAAAACTTTCTTATTTTAAAACTCTTTTAGAGAAATATGCATAATGTAAAACTTGATTTTTTTTTCTTTTTGTATCTTGAATATTCAAAGGATAAACAATTAACCATTAGTTAAAATTTAAAAGAAATTTGTCAATTATAAGTGAAAATTGTCCTGATATAGTATGCACTCAACTTTATTTTGAATTTTAAAATCCACCAAAAACATTGCTGTCCATCCAAATATAAATGACTGGTGATTACAAAATCATAAATTTACTATCATTAATAAAAAAAATCAAAATGCAAACTTCTTGCAATTGTCATTTAGTATTTAAAAATCGGAATCCTAATTTTGATCAATATTTAACATTTATTTAAAAATGTAGCACAATTTCATCATTGAACTAATAAATCAAAATGCAAAGTATCTTAACATGTTTTTTTATTGGGGGCTTTCATCCCCAATGTCCCTCCCCAGATTTAAAACTACCATCTAGAAAGTACACAGAACTTCAATAAAGTGGTAAATGTGAAGTATGAATGAGTGTAAGTAGTTCTTTATGTAAGGGACTCTCTTCTCTACCTGCTGAGTCTGTGAAGAATTATTAAGTTTAAAGAAATCGTATAAATTACCCTTTTGCCAATATGCTTGTTTAATAGTTATTACTCGCTTGAATCTATGACATATGACATAGTAAATAACCCTGGAGCCCTCTTAAATGAATTAAAAACTGATTCAATAAATGGCAATTTTGTAACATGTGAAATTGTGTTTTGCTATTGTTAACTTAAAATACTGTTGAAAATCTTTTATTTTTTAAATAATGATCATATTGATTTATTTATGTAAAAATGCTATAATGTATGTTAATGATTTGATAAAGTATCTTTAAAGTATTTTGAATTTGTAAGTTTTATTTTTTAAGTACTGATGAAATTTATTTTATTTTTTAAATATTAATGAAAAGCACATTAATTAGATGGGTTTTTTTAAGTAAAACTCATAAATTCCCTTTTGACTTCTTTCATAGGCTTATAGCAAATGTAAACTGCATTTTGATTTTTGAAAGATTTATATAAATTTAGACAGCATATGATAATACAAAGTATTTACTCATGATTTGATCTCACATGATTTGATAAATCAGCGAACCCAGAATTTCTGGTAAGAAAAAACAAAAACCCTAATATTTGTAAAAATATGCTCTATTTCATATTTTTATAAGTTATAATCTTTTGGCATATAGTATAATTCATATTTTATAACTTTATATACTCAACTTTATTTTGAATTTTTAAATCACACCCAAAACCACCACTGATACATCATTTATCACTTGGATGTGTCAATGATGGTTTTGGATGGATTGAAATTCAAAGTAGCAAAGATCATACTATATGAGCACTGAAAATTCTATGTAGGGTCTATACCTTTAAATATTATCAGCATGCCATAATATGTGTCAAATAATCAAACTAATTAAAGTATTATAAAGTACTCAGGTGCTTGTCTTATAGATAAAGATGCCATTGGATGGCACCGTTTTCATGCTAAAACTATAAAATATGAACATTCTTAGGCCATTGATTTTAATAATTTTTCTGTGCTTTTTTTGTAATGTGAAAATAAAAACAAAACAAAATCGTCTTTTTTAAATATTATTTTTTATTAACATATACAATTTAAATGATAATAATAAATGTAAAATAAAATCAACAAATTACAATTTGATTCGTGTTTTTTATATCGTATACTTTTTAAATTGTGTTACGGCTTTTTTTTTATCAATTTTCTATCGGATATTTTTTTACTTGTGTTACGACTTTTTTTGTTGTTGTTTAACTAAAAAATAATAATTATAATAAAAGTAAAAGTTGTTACGGTTAGATTTAGGGTTAGTTTTAGGGTTAGGTTTAGGGTTAGTTTTAGGGTTAGTTTTAGGGTTAGGTTTAGGGTTAGGTTTAGGGTTAGTTTTAGGGTTAGTGTTCTGTTTGTTTGTAATGCTAAAATAAAAAAATTCAAAATCGTAACCGTACTCGGACAGAAGAAAGAAACTCAAACTTTTTTAAACAACAACAAACACATACAAATGTCTTCTTTACTTATTAAACATGTTTATAATATTTGCTTTTTATTAAATTTACAAAAAAACCTGTATATTTGGACTTTTCTTACTGGATATTTTTTTCGTACCACTCTTTTTTACTTCAAAAATATACAAGATCGGAAGAGCGTCGTCTTTGTCTCATGGAATGTTACTAACAGTACGTTACTTGACACGTTACCTAATTGCAACTCAATAAAAACATAGATATTTAACATTTTCCCAAATAAAAGTTCAATACAGTACATTGTAAAAAGTCTTATAATTATTGTTTTAAAAAATCTGAACATTTCAATAGTTTAAAATAAAAAAAAATCCAATGAAAACAACATTTCAATACAATTCAAATACAAACTCTCTCATCAAGCCGTAATTATTTTATAAATTGTGCAAATTTGGAAAATGTATTTGCTGCTATGCAACATACATGCTGTACTGCGACGTGACATAGTGGCCTGCATTCTGTAGCACAACAAAAAAGTTGTATTATAGAAAATGCAGGTTCGAACGTGTCAGCCATGGAAACAGCATTTTTATGTGTTTTGGACTGAAAACCGCACCATAGAGCGGTATCTTTAGCTAAAAGATGAGTACCAAAAATAATTTATTGGACATAAATTAACATTAAAAGATAAATACAATAAATATACAAAATTACCTACCATAGTTTACAGATTTTCCAACATTAAGATCACAACATTAACTCACTATAAATTGCAAGATTTTCCAAAGGTTAATTAGTAAGGAAAAATTGGACTTAAAACAGTGAGGAGAACAACACCTTCATGTTCCCAAATCAGGATGCTTCAGATTGGTCTATATAAGTAGAAATTTAGGTTAAAGATAAGATGACCAATCTTATCTTTATGAAAGTTGCTATCTTGTGTCATAGTTTATGAGGTCCCTCTATCAGCAAAATAATATTGCTTGACTATTAGAAATTTTAAGACACATTTGTTACAGGTTGAAGCCTGTTTAAGTATTTACATATGCTTCCTGTACACTCAATAAAATATAATTATAACTCTACAATAGATTTTTCAGTATTAAGATCACAACATTAACTTGCTCGTAAATCACAAGATTTCACTAAGGTTAATTAGTA
>JAQFVV010008248.1:0-36523 GCA_028023455.1 Epiperipatus broadwayi
CTTTTTAAAAATTCTTTCTAAAATGTGCTTAACCCTTTTAAGACTGTAAGTTTTATATATCAAATGCTTTAGCAAATATTTTCCAGGATTCACTTTCTTAAATAATTTCTTGCAAAATATTCTTTAAAAATATTTCCTTCAGAAAGGATAACATTTTACTCTTTTAACATGAAATTTTATCAATTATCATAAAGTACATTTGTCTTATTATTACTTAATTTTAGACAAGTTTATCTTCCATATAAAAATAATGCATCTTTACCTTTAGATGGTAAAATATCTTTCTATCTGGGCTTCTTATACAATGTCCACATTACTATTTTATTCATTAGAACAATCCTCCTGTTCATTATTAATGAAACTGTATCAACAAATATTATATACATTTTAAAATATTATAAACTGAATATACTTAACTTCTTGATATATCCATTTATTATCGCAAAGGTCTAAGTTAGACTTTGATAAAATAGCATGGCAAAGAAACTTTAAAACTTTAGCAAAACATTTTTAATAAAGTTACTAAATATATTATAGTTTAACTCTCTTTTGCAAATATTTTTTAAAATATCAATTAGTTTTGCAAATAAAATTGTACAAGAGCACAAAATTGACTAAATAAAAAAATTTAAAATTTAATATCATCTTTATATCTTCTGATATATTTTAATCTCCCTTTTCTCACCCCCGTGCAATGGTATTTATATTTCAGAAAAAATGTCATTTGATTGGTTGATTCTCACTTTTAGTTTGAGATCAAATTTACATATAATTCAGTTTTACAGAATTAACTTTTAAAATAAAAATTGTGAAGTAATAAAACCCAAAATATTATTTAAAATATTACTTTCAAATTGATTATTACTTTGATAAATTACTTAAAAATATTTTAAAATTAACTTTTAGAATAATATTTAATGAATTTATTCCACTTTTAATATTTAATTTATCTATTTTTATTTAAACAAAATATCAACTTTTTATTAACTATACTTGTCTTTACTGCATTGTTTAAACATGCAATACCGACAGTTAACTGAATATTTGCTATGAGCTTTTATGATAAGTAAATAATTCTATTCAATCCTATGATACAACTTTTAAGTATTTCAAACTTTGTTATTTATTCAAACAAGCGTGTGTGTGTTAAACCATGTATTAAAAGTCACATAATCAATATAAAATTAAGGCAGATGATTTTCAACCTATTTCTCTGTCTAAAATAATAAAATTGCAACACTTTATTATATTATATAAAATAATTAAAAAATTTTGGAAAAATAATTTAAAATATAGAATTAAATACAGTTTTACTATTATAAAATTACTTTTAAAATATATGATATTAATTAATTATCAAATATAATTCATAACTTTAAATATAGCATTTATTAAACACAAGTTTAAACCATTAAAATTTAACATTTAAATATACTTTTAACTATTTATAGCTGAGTTATTTAATATGGCCAGCTTTTGCAATCATATACAACCATACTTTAAGCTTTACATAACTATTCTTAAATGATTCACTATAATTTTATATACTACGTATTTTATTTAGCTTCAAATTGTACCCTACAATATTATTAACAAAATATAATTAACATAACAAAAGAACATACTCTAAAATTTAAAATATTTAGTAATCTATTGTACTTGACTATTTCTGACCTATTGAAAAGGGTACAATATATATATATATATATATATATATATATATATATATATATATATATAGTTGTCCACTTATATGAAATATAATATATTTCATACTTGTCTAAAATATTTGTTATATTGGCCGTCTATGTATGTATATAAGACCGTAGATGTAAATTATTATTTTGTATTTCATTGATGACCTAACGAGAGCAGGCACGACAAAAGTGATTTGATAGTTAACAAAAGGGAAATTATATATATATCCAATACATAGTTAAAACATTTATATGTGACATTAAATATTTTTGGGCAGTAAATCAGTAAATTCTCAGTGACCTTCTTTACATTTATATAGATTGTAATATTAAATTATTTTTAAGTGCAATAATCAAGCTTTTTGAATTGAAGTCTAATTCTATTTCTAGATAGTAAAAGCATAAATAAATTGAATTAGATTCTCAAGTAAATGGGATTTATGCCTTTGGGTTCAATATAACTTTCTAAAGTTATCTTTCATAAAGCTTTTCAAATTCTAAAATGAAAGATATGAATTGAAAAATTACAACTTTACTACAAATACATTTAAATATAAAAAATCTGCATGTATGGGTGTGTGTATATATATTTCACATTTATTATTAAAAGGAGATTGCTTTGACAACAGTTTGAAATTGTTGATTGTTATTGATATTGGGATTGTCTATGTGTTGACTGGCTTTTAATTTTATATATATTATGTTGATAGAATAATAATCATGAACTCTTAGTATTTAAATAATCAATTTTTTTTTTCATGATACTTTAAAAACAAATTTTATTAGGTCTAATAAAGGTTACATTTTGAATAAAGGAACATGGTTAAAGGAATGAAAAAAACACACACATTTGTTGTTTTACCATAGCTTATGTTTGCTGCTATTATGTTATTGTCATGGTAGATTATGTTAAATTTGTTTGGAGGTTGTTGGCTGTTTATCACTATGCCAACTCCACCAGCAGTTGTGTAGTTGATTATGAGTTTTGTGAAACCAAGACCTTCAAGCACCTCCAAAATCAGGACTCTGAGTGGAACTTGGTTTCACCAAGGAATAAAATGTGGGGAGAGTGGATTTTGGACTGATGCCTTATGGCATATATTCTGGAAGGGATGTTTATTCCCCTGACATTCATGCCAACAATCCTATATTTCATAAATGTGATTAATTGTAGCACTATTATCTACCACAGTCGGATTTTTCCTGGTTCATGGGATATATCTATATTTATTGGCAGTGAGTCTTGTAATAGGTTATCAGTGCAGAAAAGAGGGTATAGTTTGTTCCAAATCTGGCTTATCTTTGTTGTTATGTGGAGAAAGGTAGTTTTCAGCTGTGCTTTTCTACGCTTTTTCTCTGCAGCTGACACTTTTCCATATGAGTTTGTGTTGTGTGATGCATCTTGATTTTGTGCATTTGTTGATATATGTTTTATTTGTGTATCATCTTCTGAACATACTTTCTGTATTCCTGAAGATTTTCTTTTTTTATTTTGGGGGTTTTGATTTGAAGTATCCATTTCTGTTTCTTCATCTGTTAGGCTGGGTTTGTTGGTTTGTTCTCTGTTTGTATTTATTTAATTGTGTTGTCTGATTTTGGTTATTAGACATTCCAGGGTCTTGACTATGCTTGTGTTTAGGAATAGGGATTGCTTTTGTTATTTTAGTAGGATCAGATTCAGTTTTAAATGATCTGTTTTGGATAGTATTTGTGGGAGATTTGTTGTCTGTTTCATGATTGGTTTTATTTGAGGTGGTTTGCTTATTTATGTTTTGATTGGAGTTTGTATTGTAGTTATTTTTATTTTGTTGTTTTGGAGTGTTTGAGTGAGTTTGAAGTGATTTCTGATAGGATTTCTTGGATGGTTTTTGAGTAATTCTGTATTGTTCATTCGTTTGATTAAATTGTTCTGTAGCTGTTGACTGTTTGGGTGATTGTTTGGTCTGATTAGCCACACTTGTTGCATTGTATTTAATCTGCTGGATGCGTTTGTGATATCTGTTTTTTTTGATGCCACATAGTTCACAGAACCTTGCAACACAATCTCTGATAAGGTGTGTTCTTAGACACAGTAGAAGCATTGAGGCCTTATGCCTAAAAAAGTTAGGATTATTGGTTGTCCCATGAATTTAACCACTGTTGGAATATCACTTGGGTTACTGCCTTGTTTCGGGTGTAGTTCAAATGAGGCTATATTTAAAAAAATCTGTAACCCAGCTTTGTCTTAGTAGGTATCTGAATATGTTGACCTTACCAAAGGGTGACAGCATTTCTTGTAGTCTATTCTCATCTAAGCCATGTATGCAGTTCTTGATTCTGCCAGACAAGGCATTAGCCCGGTTTAAGTCTATATAACAAATGAATAGGTTATTAAGGGTTTTATGTGTGTCTTTAAATACATTTCTATTCGCCCAGCTGGTCAATTCTATGGCGATGTATCTATCGTTTGGATGATTAGTTATCTTGTAGATTGTATCTGCTATGTTTGAATTCTTGATCATGTTACACAGGTCATCAAATGGGAATTTAATGAGAGAGCAACTGCTGTCAGTGACAGCCAGAATCAGACTTTTATCACTGCTGTAGTAAGCTAGTGATTTGAGCAAGTTGTTTGGTATAGTCTGATTGAATCTGTATGTCAGGCCACTGTATTGCTCCTCATCAAAGTTTTGCATGTTGAATATTTCATCATCATGGCTATTATGACTTTGCATTTGTGTGACATCAGTGGATTGTTCCGTCAGATCAATCATCATGTAGTTTGGGTCAGAATTAATTTCTGTATCTGAGTCTGTATTTTGTTCATAAGTTGGTGATGTGTTACTCTTAAGAAAGTTTTCAGTTTGCATTTACCTGCGATATGCTATTATTTTTGGTGATACTGGCATATGATTGTTTCTTTGTGGTGTTAGTATTCTGTTGTGGTTTGTTTGGCATGTTGTTTTGGTTTAGTGATGGGAAATTGATGTTGTAGTTCCTTTCACAACCTAGATTTTTATTATTATCGCTGATTTTGGTTATTTCAAGTGAGTGTCCATTTTTCGCCTCTGATGAGAGTTTTTGACTTTCAGATGTACGGTTATCTGTATTTAATGTAGAATTTTTGGGGGTTGATACAGGGAGACCTGTATTGTAATATGAGATGGTTTTTGTCTTCGGGTGGTCAATATCAGAGTCAGAATTAATTTCTGAAGATTTGTGTGTTCAATTTATGATATAACCAAAGTAGTTTCCATTTGTTGCTGTATTTGAGGGGAGATTTTCATCATTTACACCAGAATTAAGTTCTAAAGTATGATGTATCTCAATTGCTATATCACTATGCTGGAAAGATGCTGATTTATTGTTGTTGTTAGCTCTGCAATTAGGAGTAATTTCTGATTGAGTGGAATTATTTTCAGCTTTACCTCCCATTTGCTTTTTATGTTTTTTATCTATATCTTTGCTAATTGAAGCTTTTTTTTTGGATAGTAATATTTTGGAGTTTTATTATTATTTTTATTCGATTTAGTTTCTGTATTAATTCTGTTTTAACATCAATGGCTTCATAGGCCTCATTGTCCGAGTCAAACTCTGAGCTGGAATATCTAGAACTTTCTATATCACTATCGGCGATAGGTTTTACTTTAAACGTTGTTTTTTCTTGTGTTTCAATTTGTTTTTTTGAGTTTTTAAATTGCATTATTGTATCTTGTGCTATTTTCGGCTGTTTATATTTTGTTTGAGGGCTTGATTCTGTAGATCTCCATGGACCCAATGAGCCATGTTCAGTATGAACGTAATCATCCATTTGGCCAGTGTTGAGGTTTAGGCTCCGGACTTTTTTATTTTTTGATTCTTTACTATTTGTGGATTTTTTTAACTTTATTCTGTTTAATATTATTTGCTTTTTTGTTATGAACATGTTGTAAGTATTTTTTATTAATAGATATTTGTTTTTGAGGATCAGAGTCTTCCAATTCATATGTTATGGCAGAATAGCAATCATCGCTTTCTGTATTTGTCGTATTTTTATCGCTATCGGAGTTAAGATTTTTTTTTTTAACATTTTTGGTTCTGGGAGAAACACATTTTGGGGAACAATTACTTTTATACTTAAAGCTACTACATATTTCATTAGGCTTATTATATTCAATTGGGTCTATTGTTATTACTGTATCACCTTGAGTTTCGTGATGTAGTGAACTAACGTAAGCTGCAGTTTGTTCCACGTTATGTTTAAATGCCTGCATTTGACTTGTATTTGAGTTTTGCATTAACATTTGATTTAATGGATTATTTTGAGAATGTTTGAGCATGCATTGCTCATTATTGGTATTTTGTTCTAAAGTATATTGTCCTAGAGTAATTATAGGATTGTTATGGGATTGATCTGACATATCACATTCAGACTCAGTAATTTCAGTGTCTACTTCTGGGCTTATGAGAATGTTCGTTTGCTTGTTTGGCAAAACCGACTTATTTAGTGAAATATTAGTAGGAGTTTGTGGAAAAGAGTTATAATTTTCGTTAGATTGATCAGATATGGCCTGAATTATTTCATTTGAGATATTTGATTCCTTTTTTTTTATTTTTTTGGGTCAGCTTGAGTTACGCTATGTTTTATCATAATGGGCAAATTAGCGTTTGCATTTTTTTTTTTTTGAATTAGATGAAATCCTGGATTTACTTTTCAAATCCATGCAATAAGATTTAAAAAAAAACAATTATAATAAGTACTTACCTTGACTATCTATGTAATATTTGCATTATTTTAAAAATTCAACCATTATTTAAATACCCTTTTACAAGAGTTCTGTTGTCACAAGCTGCAAGACTATTAATTGGCAGCCATCTTTGCTATTTTTGATTATAACTTTTTAAATTTTTAATATATAAGTAAGTAGGTAAAAGTTTTTTTTATTAATTTCAATGCAAGAAAAAGTCCTCTTCAATATTTGTCAAGTAAAGACAAAATTGACTAAGCTATATCACTGCTGGGTTAGTAAAAGTTTATTGATTGACAATTATTATATTGGAATGTTAAGTACAAAACATGTTTATCCTTCTAACATGAGCTGGAACTCACAAAATGTTACTTCAAACCCAGTTAAGCTCGAGATTTAGGTCAGGGACCAACCTGAATTCCAACCCACTCCATAAGCCCCAGACCAAACACCTAATAAATAACATATAATGATGGCACATGATAATTTATTTTAAATCTGCACCACTAGCAGAGCAGAGAAGACAATAATATTCAATATTAACTAAATTAAAATATACATATACATAGTTGTATATGTGTAAATGGAGAAACAGGAATTTGAACAACTCATATAAGTTTAGACAATAAAAATAGTTTAATATGACAACAAATTATTGTATATGTTATAAATTAATTGCATACATTAGTGTGTACGTGAATGAGCGAGCACTGTACCAAGTGGTAGATGATTACATATTATCATTCACGCTATTTTTTCTCATATGTTCTTTTATTAATTAAATGACATATACGATAAATGAACACCCACCCATCTTTGGTGGGTCCAATATTAATATGCCAATCAATTATTAGAAAGAATTTACATAAAATTGCTATTAACGCTTTTATATTTCTGAAACGTGATGACTAACATGATTTTGAGGAGCATTCTGGGATTCATTACAGATATAATATAAACTATTTTCATGCCATTATGGTCATGAAAATAAATAAAATACATTTGAAAATATATTTGTTTATATGATAAAATACTTAACGAAAATTCCTTTAATTAGCACTGGTAAGAAGAACACTTTATTTTTCCCAAGGCATATAGTCTTAAATTTAGAAATAGATTATGATAGTAAGATTGCATAATAAGATCAAAATAATATTACAAATTAATAAAGTTAATAATATTCAGCATTTATATATATATATATATTGAATAGAGTGCAATTTTAATATTATTACAGCTCTAAAATTAGGTCATAAGCAAAAGAAATAATAATACGAAGTTTGGCGGTACTGACGTAATGCTTTTGGACAAAAATGAAGTCTAATTCCACATTCTTGAGCAGTGCTTAGAGAAAAGTGTATAGGCATGCCATGGACATGGCCATGTGCAGGCCTTTTATATGAAGAAAATGGATAAGCATAGCATGTGCCAGGCATACTGGAATCACCACCAGAGGCTTTTTTACAAAATAAATCATTCTGGGGAAGGTAAACTATCCTCAGGACAAGGCTTAAAAAGAAATATATGGATTCGATCTTGTTGCAACCCCCAAATTAGAAGTATGGTATATATATATATATTCATGAAGATAAGACCAAATTTCAGTAATGCAGTACAGATAGATGTCACTAACGACATTGACAAAGATTTACTGCTTTAAAATAAATGCCCCTTGTTTGAATGCCATAATTTAGATAAATAATACACTATGCTGCTATTATAAATAGGGAAGATATCATTTAATAAAATTTACTTAAGATTTGACCCCTCCTTTTCTGTGATTTAATATAATTCAATCCCACCTTCTGCGAATATTTAAGCATGTGATGTTTTAAGAGTATGGAAACATAAAATAAAAACTAGCAGTATATATAGACAACAAATAAGTCACCCTTTTCAGAATTGAATATTATTTGTAAAATAAACAAGGTTTCAGAGTGTTAGCTTAAGTTCTGTATTCATCCTGGGTAGAAAATCCAGAGTTAAACAAATAAATTTTATACTAAAACATAAACAAAATGTTGATTTGTAAAACAATCTGGCAAGCATATTAAATAACAATGCATTATGTTTTAGAGGTGGTTAATAACCTTAATTCATGAAGGTTTACTTAAAAAGAAGTAAAAGATTTTAGAAATTCAACTCATCAGATTGCTTGAGATTGGCATGTTAATATTAACTAAAATATACATATAAAATTAAATAATAAATATATATAAATAAATGACCGCACCAATGTTAAAGAAAGTTAGAGCATATGAGAGAGAATTAAATTTATAGAAATTATTTGAGAACAATTTACATTATGAGAAAAGTTACAAAGTTAAATCATACATTAGAAGAAATTGATAGTAGGGTTCAAGATTAGTTAGTTAGATTTACTTTTATGTGGTATGCAAATCATTACTTTGTACAATTTAAGAGTCCATTTTCAAAATATGGCTTTTAATGGATCTATGTGAGTTCTTATGTCCAAATTTCGGTAGTTTTTTTATGTTTAACAATTAATAACAAGTTGTAGACTATTTTTCCTGTTTTGTTTGTGACTATTTGCTCTTATTTCTACCAGGCTGTTAATGTAGAATTTTCAATAGTTTTCACTTTCTAACATTAACAACATATTTAAGACAATAAGCTAGCAACTTTGCTAGTGCATTATTTTGTAAATGTGGAATCATAGTACATATTCACATCTAACTAGTTACATAATGCTAGCAGTGAATATTTTTGCTGGTCATTTAACATATAATGTTAGGAAGATGCTTCACTATGTATTATCATAGAAGGGTATATTTTGCATTTAAAATTATTTTCAACAGCTATCTTGCTTCATTGAAATAATGTGAAGCACAAACCAATATCATGAAATCAGATTGACTAAATTCTCTTTTTCAGTGCCCTCTTGCTTTTTTGCTTCATGATAACAATCTTAATCTAATCATACTGAGGTCACTCATCACTTTTTCTATCTCTGTTTATCTTTTTATGTATTAAAAAGTGATAATGTTACTGTTTACTGATTAAAAAATATGTATATATTTGCATAAGTTAAGCCAACATTTTCTCTTTACTCCAAGATGTTTTTCACAAAATAATAATGACTTCATTATTTTCTAAATTTCTACTTTAATTTTCTTTTATTTTTGGTAGTGCTGCTTTTTGAACAATTATTTGAATTAATTAGGTATTGTCTTCATTTGTTTTAATCGTACAGAAAAAAGAAACATTATATTAGCATCTCGCTTCACATGTATACAATTTGAATGAAACAAATGCATGACACATTTTGTAAAAATGACTTTACTTTTCTATTATCTAAAAGTGTACATTTGTTTATTACATGTTTCAATAGACTTCATATTATTCGTTAACATATTATAAGAATTGTATGTAATCAGAAAATAAAATGCTATATAAGAAGTTCGGCTTATGGCATGCACATACTTTTATGTTTTTTTTTAAAATTTTATACATGCTCATTTTAAAATTTACCATATAAAGTAAATTTTAAATATCACTTTGTATAAAGTTATGAGCCGACAGCAAAGATATTCTTTATTCCTAAATTTTAGATTAGACATTCTTAACCAGTGTTCTACACTGTTACTTGTCAACTTAGAAAAAGTGTTTTGCCAATATTTGAAAATCAGGAAAAAAATAAAACGGTTATTAAGACGAAAAAAAATGAAAACGAAAAAACAAAATCTTTATTCTAATTCTGCTTGGGATTGGAGCCTGTGTGAAACAGTTGAATGATAACAACTGAAATGTAGGATGTGTTTCTTGCTAAAAAGGTTACTGTTATTTTTGTTTTTCTTCAAGTAAATGCAACTTGTAGACAGGTTGTCAGTATCATAACATGTATTATTTTGTAATTGTAGGTGGTCTTCTAGAAATAAAATAGTTCTAATTATCCTTGAAAGAATTAAAAATAATTATTCCAAACACAAAATGAACAAATTTCTAAAACGAAAATATCCTCGTGCTAATGCAAGTATAAGCAATATCAATAAAGATACAATAGGAAGAGGAAAATAAAAAAGGACAGTAGACAACATCCCAATGATTATTTAGATTTCAGGTTAACTTATACTGATGAAAATGAATGTCAAATTCCCCATTGCATGGTTTATGGAGAAAAGTTTTGTAATAGTGCAATGGTACCAGTAAAATTAAAACTGCATTTTACATCTAAACATACCAATCTCCAGTTAACATGGAAAAAGATGTAAAACATAGTAACATTATTCAATAAAGCAAAAATTGCTTTTTATAAAGTTGCCAAAATAATTGCTAAAAAGTTAAAACCACATATCATAGCAGAGCATTTTATTTTATCAGCATGTTTTGAAATAGTTTAAATTACGTTGGTGATGATGCAAGAAAAGAAATTATGAAAATTCCTTATTTAGAATACCCAATAAAAAGAAAATTTTATATATATATATATTGTAATGGAACGTATATGAGACATTCCATTAAAATTAAAGAATGAAGAAAAACAAAATTATTCCAGTTATATTTAAATAAATTGTTTAAATGCCCTTCCAGCTAGCTATACATAAAACAAATCTAAAATCATGTAAAGCAGCTTATCTTTATAATTTATTTTTAAGGTTGATGTGACTAACTAACCAAATATATAATAGAAACAATAGGACTTTTACTAAATTCAAATATACACATCTAAATATGTAAATTTATGTACCTCTAAATATATAAATGAATAATAATATGTGTAAGTGACCTACAAACCAAATAATAAATGAAATATGAAATTATCTTATATTATTTATAAATTCAATTAATTTCATAATAACTTTGGCATTAAAAGAAAATAAGAATAATATAGTATCGCTCTTTTAAATAATTACAAAGGCATTATTTATAAAAACAAATAGTACATCCTTTATTTTATGTTATAGTTCAACTTAAAATAATATTGATGTTTTAAATATAAATACAAAGAATAACTATGTGTATATACTTGTAATAAGTATATATAGATTAAATATATAAAGACATATTTCTGCCCAATAATTATAATATAAATATAATAGTTCATATACAATATTAACTTATAAATTACATTTTAAGATTTTAAATTATTTAAATATTTATCCTAACATCTGTTATATGTCTAATATTATTATAAAACAAGATGATTAAATTGACTACTTATAAAACGTTGTATTTTATAATGAAAAATAAAAGTAAATAAAAAAAAAATATATCAATCTCAAAAATATATTTATATATTATTCATACATATATAAAATTATTAAATACCTTTTAAAGTTCATTTAGATAATTTTCCTTTTTTAATTTATTCCATGAGTTCTTTTATCCGTTTACTTTTATTATTAGAATGCATTCTATCGAAAGGCGAAAAAATTATTATATTAAAGAAAATTGTTAATCCTTAGATATATGCATATTTTATCCGTTTTAAAATTTCCTTTTTTTAAAAAAAAAAAAATAAATAAACAAATTAAAATGTTAAATCCAGCATGTCAATTCCAATTACTTCCAGATTATGATTAAATTGACGATTATACATTTAAGATAGCTATATCAAGTTTCAACTCCAGACGCGACGAAATTTATACATTGAATTTTTTTATTTAGTTGTTCCATTGAAAATTGCCTTGGAATAAATGAAAGTGATGATGTGCAGCCTCCTGGCTGCGATTCTTGATTAACCTGCCATAATTTATGTATTTACCATAAGATATATATATTATTTCAGTATTTTGAAGAATAGTAAATTTTATAAAAATAAAGTACAATAAAATCTTTATTTTTCAGTTGTTTGTTCTATATCTATTCCAATAATAATATATAATAATAATGGCTTCCTTATTGTTGTTGCTCTTGTTCCATGCGCCAGCAGATGCTATTTTAAAACTCATGTTATATATGTTCTCTTTTTAAAACAATTAACATTAAAATAAAAATAAAATATCAAGTATATATATAAAAAATATTAAATTGAAAATTTGACATCTTTAAAAATATACATAAATAATTATTTATTGCATTTAATAATCATTATAAATAAAATAATTTTTTTTTATAATCTATAATTTATATGTCCTTATTTATTTCAATAATTAAATGTTTATAACGATGTACTATCAATATATATAAATAAAATAATAACTTCAAATAATAACTATATTTAATAAACATAAAAGAAAAATTTAAATATTTCATATGTAAACATCAACTTAAAGAGATTTTTTTTTTTAATAACAAATGACAATTTAAAAAAATATAATATCGACTTATCGATATTTACAATATATATATATATCAGATGATATTTAGAAAACAGTTACTAATAAGCTTTTAGAACAATACATTCCTTTATAAATTGATGAGTCTATTAATATCAGTGGTTAGCTTAGGTACCAGAATTTGTTCATTTCATTGATGAAAACCAAAAAAGTGAATCAATTTTTATGCTGTAGTCAATTTACCAAAGTCACAACAGAACAGGATATTTTTGATTCTATTTCATTATATTTACATAAATTTAATTATAACATGGGACCAATGTGTAGGAATCTGTACTGATGGTGCTCAGTCAATGGTTGGTTATATTAAAGGATTTATTACTTTTGCGAAATAGAAAAATCCTAATATCATATTTACACATTGTTTTTACACTGATAATCACTTGTCTCAAAAACATTATGTATGACATTAAATTCTATATTAGACCAAATTGTAATTATAGTAAACTACATTAAATCACAACCATTACAAACATGTCTATTTAAAAAACTTTGTGCATATATAGAAGCTCAGCATGAATCCTTACTTTTACACACTGAGGTAAGGTGGTTATCATGAGATAAAATGATGAATTAAAATTTGAAACTTAAGGATGTTTTGTTAATGTTTTTTTCAAACTGAAGAGAACAATATTTTTAAAACTTTTTTTATAAATGATATTTGGTATATAAAATGGCATATTTAGCTGATATCTTCAATTATTTAAATAGTGTGAATACTGGTATACAAGGTAAAATGAAAATATTCTAGAATCCACTGACAAATTGTCAGTATTTCAAAAACAAACCCTTTGGAGAACCCATATAATTGAACAGAACAGATAAAGAACTTGAACAAAGAGATAATTTTTTTACCAAGGAAAGAACTTTTAATCTCTAATATAAATATTAAAAAAGGGTATTAAAATTATATAATTATTACTACTGCTGCTGCTTACTGCTGCTATTGCAGCTGCTACTACTATTTACTATTACTACTACTTCTGTTGCTATTACTACTATTAATACTGCTACTACCACTACAACTAGTAGTACTACTACTGCTACTGGTGCTACTACTACTACTATTACTACTGCTACTAACATTACTACTGCTACTATTACTACTATTGCTAATTATATTATGATATAATAAATATGTTTATGAGAATGATGTTTTAGAAATGGAATTGGTAAGACATATGATAAAAAAGTATTTATTTTGTAAGTTAGTTTTATTGTTCAAGAGCTTTCTGAATGATTATTTAAAATTATATAAATTATTGTTACTCAGAGGAATAACACACTTTTGTATATTTATGAAAGTATTTCATGATTGAAAGTATTATAAATATCAGTAAGAATGAATTATATATACCTTTTGTATGTGCATGCCAGATGGATAATTAATCATACATTTATTACTATTATTAGCTCCATGCCTTTTATTATTAGTAATACCATTTTGAGGCAATTTTAAATAGATATTGTTTTACTTTTATAAGTATTTAGCCTCTCCATAAGAGACAGAGAGTGTGGCTCACTCATTCATCTGTATTGCCAGCTCATAATACTGGGTGTTTATTCATATTTTTACTACTTCATATTTTCCTTATCCCCTTTGTCTAGAATTTCATATTAGAGTACATTTTTGGTGTATATTCATAGGCATGTTCAGCTTTATAACTCATTATTAACTCAACTGTAATTTTTTTAACTTAAAAGTATATTATCAGTATCAAGCATAGTTATTTCCTAGTCAGTGTCTTATTTTGCATATTTGTTGTTATCATATTAACATCTATTAAGCATCTCCACGCTGATTTTCAATATGATTTTTGATAATAATAAAAAAGTGTATAATATCTCTTAGTAGCCTGAACAAAGGCATTGGATTATAAATAAAGACTGTATTTAATGATTAAAGGAACTATTGGGTAATGAATATAACTTATGTGATAAAATTGTAGAAATGATTTTAAGTAAGGTATATTAATTAAGGAAGTTGTTAATATTGGTAAATATAGTATAGTAAATTAAAAGAAATAATAATGATTATTGTAATATTTTTATTATTAATTAAATATATTTTTATTATTAATTAAATATATATTTATTATTAATTAAATATATATTTTGTCTCATTGTCATTATGACATCATTGCATTAGCATATCTATTTATCATAAAATCTACTATAATAAAGTTTAGATTCGTAATTATTTTTAAGAGCACATTCCAATGGTCAAATAGTATTTATACATATATTTTGCTTAATAATTATTTAATTCATCTTTCTGAATTCTTAGAAGATATATGTTGTATCATTTACTTTATTTCAAATGCACTTGTTATGTAGGTGGCTTCATGAAAGATACTCTTACTGCCTTTTATATTATTTTGATATTGATTATTCAAATTTGAATCAGAACGTATAAGATTTCTGTAGTTTATAGTCAGTAGAAGTGAAATAGTTATATTTAAATAATTGTAAAATATTTAGAAATGTTTTTTCAAGTTAACACTTATATATTACTTCAGTACATAATTACTTTGTTATTATGTAATTTCATTTCTACTTTGCTAAAAGTACTAAGATTACAAAATAAACTAAAAGAAGTATCAAATGTTCCATGTCTAGCTTAAATAATAACCATTGTATTTTTGTTTCCAAATGCATTTTATTTTGAACTTAAACCCAAAGATCAAAATATTTTAAAACATGAGATTAAACTTGCAAACGAACCTATATTTTAGGCGTAAGATATTTAAAACTGAAAAGAATCTATATTTGTGGTAAATATATTTTAATGACTAAAATAAGATATTTTGAATTATAAGTGGACCTTGTCTTTTAATAATTGTATTTAGCTGTGGTATTGTCTAAAAGATGACTCATAATATGGCAATTTAAAAATCTATGTTATGTGGTGTCTTTTCATGTAACTTTAGATTGTTAGCCATCATCTCTTTTTTGGTCAATATTCTATGACTATTCGACTGTTTTATATCGTTCAGTTTTTGACTTGCCCAATGTGATGCACTTCAGTCAGTCATAAGGTACCAATCAATTGCTGGGTTACAATATGAGTGTGTGTGTACAGTAAGAAATTAACTAATGTTTTTAGGATATATCTGTAATCAATCAAATCTTTAGATCTGCATCATTATTCCTCCAAAATATGTTACAGAATCTTGACATATGCAAAATAAAATTTCCCAGACTAACCTTTTTTATTAGATGAACATTTTCGATTATCTGTACACATTATGACATATGAATATCGAATTTATATGTCAGAATCAAACATATGAAAAAGATTGGGTTATCATTTCTAAGTAGATATTCAGGAATTTCAAATCTTTATCTCATCTGAAAATGTCTATAAATGAAATGGAAAGTGGAAAAAATTGGGCTAGAAAATAACTCACAATTTATTAATAAACATGCCATAAAGCATCTATAGATAATATTTATTTATAGATTTTATTTTTGGTGTAATAAATTTTATCAGAATAAATTATTTTTTAACCTTACAAATATATATATATATATATTAATTCTTAAAAACTCGTTGACTTCGAGTTTGGGTTATAACAGCTGAAACAATTCCTCTAATTTTTCAGATGCAAAAAAATAAATAAATAAGCACATACCACTCTCTTTATCAGATCTAATTTATCTATTAATTATTTCATCAGATTTGCAAAGTTGATGCTTAGATTAGCTTATGAAGTGGCTAGAAAAGGCAAGTTATTAACAACAAATGTCAAATATTGCGTGATAGTAATAATAATTTTATAGTTATTTCAACTATTATTCAAATAACTTTACATATTTTTTTTAAAATAAATTATAATAAATCTTTACGCATTACCCTATTATAATATCGTTACTCAATAATAAACTAATTAATATTTTAAATGCTACTAAACTTCAGTTCTAGCTGCCAATTCACTGCATCTTTAGATCCTCATTCTCTCATCTCACATTATAATTCAAGAGGCTTCTTTGTGAATAGAACAAGCAGTTTAAGTTTTTCTCAAATCGAACACTCATTTTCATAATAATTAGTGCACTTTCTTAAATAAATCTAATATTTATTATAATAAGCCAATACATACCCAAAATAATTTTTGATATATATATATAAACATTTTCGTAATAAACTAACTCAACGTATGTAATTTTAATTAATTATTATTATGCAGCAATTTTTACAAACGAAATTTAGTATTAAAATATTTCAATGCTTTAAAAAAATGCATTAAGTCAAGTATACGGTTTCTAATAAATATTAAAGCGTAAGCAGCAGTAAATACGTGTATAAATTATTCCGATTTTAAGTAAAAACTCATAAAATTAAAAACATAAAATAGGTATAATGAGATATAATTTTATTTTATATAGCGCTATGTTTTTTTTTTTTTTTTATGCAATAGCAATATTAGCGATTAAGCCAATGCACATGTGCTTTAAAGATAAATTATAAATGAATACTCAATTTTTCCAGACACGAGATATTTTTTTTACATACAAGTATAATTTATGCATCTGGACTTTAGTTGTAATATAAGGGTTTATATTACATCTAATGTCCAAGTATGTAAATTATACTTGTATTTTAAAAATATAAATTCAGCCTATAAGTCAACATGAGTATGCCAATAATATTGTTATTAACAAAGGATTTGGCATTTCATCACCATATTTTCAATGGCAGAAGAGTTGGAAGGTGAAGTACGTTGAAGTCTGTCCATTATAGTTTGAAGATTTGCTATTTTAATATAAGCCGAGCACTGATTATATATGAGTGGGAGATGCTGATCTGGACCAACTGATGAGTGCTGGTTCAGCATGAAATGCATATATTGAAGATCTTTTTTTTTTCACAGGCACGTAGTCATGTGTATCTGTTTTATGAGACAGACTGGATAGACAAATTAAGCTTGAAAGATTTTGTTCAAACTCCTTATATTAGGTAAAATAGATTTTAAAAATCAACAATTTCTATAGTAGTAAATAAAAATTGGATAAATAGAAGGAAAGTGGATAATAAAAATATGATTGGAGTGAAATAAGCATACATTTAAGTAAATAAAATGTATACTTTAATAGCTAAAAACGGAGAATAATTTAATTGTTGGAATAATTTGAAACATTGACTTCAACTTTCACAGAAGGTAATGTAATACAGTCAAAAGTGTTAACATTTCAGTTTAAGAATCTTGAAATCTTTAATCCTTCATTTCCCTAATGCCCTAAACTAGGAAGAAATTTTGAATAATTATATGGAACAAAATACATACATTAATTTGAAAAGACAATCTTTATGATATTTAAATATTAAAATCAAAAATAAGTAAGATATTATTAAACAAAAGGAAATAAATTTGGAAAAAAATTAAAACATTCAAATAACGAAAATACATAAAAATAAACGAAATTCTATAATTCAAAAATAGATAATTTAATTATCATCTTTTTCAACTACTATTGATTCTTTGAAGGATGACCTTCACATGTTTAATCCAGTTTCTCCAACTTCTAGCATCTCTTCTCGAAATTATCCCAGAAAACTTTCTTATATTATCCATCCATCTCACAAGTGATTTTTTTTAAAGGGTTTTCAAATCTCTTAGAATCCAGTTTAAAATTTCAATTATGTTTTATCTCAAAATGTGTGTCAAGCTTCAATTTAGTCTTGTAATGTTTTTAAATGATGATAGTAGTTCTTTTTTGTTCTCTCAACCTTCTTATTATACCTAATATATATTTATCCACAATTCATTCAGTTGTCAGAAGTCTTTGTATTGTTTTAATGTTTAATTATCCAATAGCTGATAAAGCACATTTATTAAAAACATTATTGTTCAAATATGTAGAACGTTTTAAACTTATGCTGTTTTTATCTATATAAATAATTGTAGTTCTTTACTTATTTTTAATGTTATCATTATCAACTCTTATTTCTTCTTTTGAGAAAATTCATTGAACATTATTTTAGTCTTTTTAGCATATAACTTTCTACTTGTTTACTTTCATATGATAATTCTTGTCATATTTACTGATGTACAGAAACATTATTTAAAAAAAAAAACAATTACATCATCTGCAAAATATTGATGACTTAAACTCAATTTAGTTTAAATCATTTAGTTTTGCATAAACCACAAAATACATCATGCAAAATTGCTTAAAAAGTTTTAGAGATATGAAGTATACTTGTCACGTAACTGTTGCATTTTGACAAATTCTTTAAAATATGGCAATATACTGTGTTTCTGTATTGATGATCTAATGATTTAATCATTAAAGAAATGCTTATATGGTCAAATGTCTTTTCATAATTTACAAATTCCTAATCTTAATGGTAATTTATATTCATTATTTTTTTCTACAACTTCTTTCAATACTTGGATGTGATTCACTGTGCTAAAATCAATTTTAAATCTTTTTTTTTTGAGTTGGTCAAAAGCCAAAGATCACTATATATAAGTTGTAATTATCTTGGTAAAAACGTTGTTTAAAACTAATAAAAAATTAATAGGTCTATAATTTCTAGTATTTATATATTAATATTAGTACTGCATTTTTTTCAATCAACTGCTACATCTTTATCATTTAGATATTCGATTTATAATTTTTCCAACATTTTAAAAAAAAATTTTGACTGCTGCTTTTGAGATATGGATTATAATTCTATCATTATCTGGAGCTTTATTTTCGTAGATTTTATGGCTAATCTCACTTCTTCATTTAAAATATTGGGCAATTAAGAAGACAGAAATTTTAATAGGTACTTTTCCTTGTTATTTATTGCTACATCATTTTTGATAGAACGCTTCCATATCTTTTACTATGTCATTTCTTTTTTCAGTAATAGTTCCATTTCTTTTTCTTATTGCAGAAATAAGTTTCTTATCAATATCAATATGTTATTTTACATTTTTTATATCTTTATTCTTTTCTATAACCTTCTTTATTAATTAACAATAGATCTAATTCTTTTTTGAATAAATTTTTCAAAATTTTAGATAGTCAATCCTTCTTAATGGATTGTTTATATATATATATATATATATATATATATATATATATATATATATATATATATATATATATATATATATATTCTTTTCATCATAAATTATTTTGCCTCATATTGCCAGCTATCTTTGTTATAATTCTTAATAGTGTATCAGTTATCTAATTGACTGCTATAATCGATTTCAGGTTATCATATTAGCAAGCAATTTAAATAATAAAATAATTGTAAAATACAGAAAATAACATTCGTAGTACAATAGTATTTGAACAAAAACCATTACGTATATAAATTCTATGCATATGGCAGGAATTAAACTTCTACTGCATACTAAATTTAGAGTATTTGGTACCATATATAAATGACTTGCAGTCACAAATGGATCAGTAGAAGACATGCACAAAATAAAGCAGAAAATATATGATAGGAACTTTTCATCTATTGCACATCACTGCCCTAAATGAATAATGAAGATAATTGACCAGCAGTTCACAAATGGTTTTACTATCAGTTGATATCAATGCATTACATAAGAGTGAGTTTAGGACCCAACAAGCATAATCTGAATTGATGGATTGATAGCCATCCATTTTTATCAATTATATTACCTCAAACTAAAAGAATAACACACTCAAACTGAAACCAATTAAATACAATGTCAAGTAGTTTGTCTATGCAGCACAATGGAACTCAATATATAATTTATTAACTTAAGATTTTAACATATTATTTATACTTTAAATAAAGGGGAAATAACTGTTCTAATTAATATACAAACATTTAATAGCATGGCAAGAGATCATGATTACAAGCAAAATGCCTTTTATAAAGTAATTTTATATAATTATCACCAACTAAATTGTGGCATGATAAATAAAACAAATTACAATGTACTGGCATAGTTGTTGATAAACACATTAAATAAATAACTATTTACTAACATATTTCATTTGATAGGAGATAAATAATAATTAACTAAAGATTAGTTTAAAGTTTATACTTATTTTTTCAGCATCAGATGTTCATGTTCAATCTTTGGTTATTGGTTTGTTTTGATGGAGTTTATTCTTAAACCATAGATAGGTTAGATGAAGGTTTAAGTAATCATTCAGACTTTACTAGAATGATTTGGAAATGATTTTATCTTTGATTAGTAGCTGGTTTTTGATGTCAGACTTTTACTCATCGTAGGTGGGTACACATTAGATACATGTTCGGTTGTTTTCTTCACTTGTTGTTTACTCTTTTTTTGAAACTCACAATGGCTTTCTTTTCAGCTTGCTTTCTGCCAGCTTGACAGAGTGAAGCAGATAATGGCTTCTCTATTCTTGCCTCATATGTATAACAAAACAACCCAGCAATAATAATAATAATAATAATAATAATAATAATAATAATAATAATAATAATAATAATAATAATAATAATAATAATAATAATAATAATAATAATAATAATAATAATAATAATAATAATAATAATAATAATAATAATAATAATAATAATAATAATAACAACAACAACAACAACAGCATAGAAAGTAATGGAAGCAGAATCCCAGAATAATAAAATGTAGTTTAAGCACTATTTATAGGGTTTAGAGCTATCTTATCTGTAAAATATGTATCCATCACTCATCTTTTGGATTCTTTGATTTATTAGCTATAGATAACTCCAGATATTCTATTGTGGACTACTGATTATTTGCCCCATACCATATTTGCAAATTTTTATTTTTTGAGTGGGAATAACAGCCTTTTTAATTAAATCATGTCATTTATTTATCTCCTTAATTAATCTATTGATCTGTTTTCAAGCATTTTAATTATTTTTTTCTAAGAATGTCATTTTCACTTTTAATTATTGTTAAAAGAAAACGCATTTTGCTTTTAACCTAATTTTTAAACTAAATTTAGAATTAATTAGCTTTTACAACTTTTAAGAAAATATTTTATTTAAGTTGATTTAACAAAATAACTTGTAATTTATAATCATCATCACAACCATTATCAATCCACTGCAGAATGAAGATCTCTCCAATTTCAATCCATCTTCTCAGATCTTTAACTTCTCTTCGCCACATCACCTCTGCACACTTTCTTATTTCATCCATTCTTCTCACATGTAGTCTCTTTCTGGGTCTTTTACAATCTTTTGGAATCCAGTTTAAGATTTCAATTGTCTATCTATTATAATCTCTTATAGCAATATGTCCAGATCAACTCTACCCCAATCTTTTAATTTGGTCTCTTACCCATATATTCCATTTTCAATCTCTTCTTGTTACTCCCAACATGCATCTCTCCATACTTATTTGAGTAGTCTACAGTCTCTGTATTGCTCTTCTATTAAGTGTCCATGTCTCAGATGCATAAGTAAGAACCGGCAAACAAATTTGTTAAAAACTTTCCTTTGCAAACACATAGGCATATTTCCTTTTAGTATCAAGTTATTTCTATCAAAGACTCTCCAACCAAATTTTATTCTATGATTAATTTCACCCATTATGTTTCCATCTGTATTAATAATCTGACCAAGGTATTTGTAACTGTTAACTTCTTCTAATTCATCATAATCAATCTTTATTTTCATATTTTGAGCAAATCGATTAAACATTACTTTAGTTTTTTGAACATTTATTTTTAGTACTACTTTCCTACTTTCATCTGATAACTTCTGCAACATACCTTGCATCTGTGAAGCATTATTTGCAAAAACAATGACATCATCAAAAAATCTAAATGACTTAAATAATCTGCATTTACTTTCACTCCTTTAGTTTCCCATTTTAATCCACAAAATACTTCTTGCAGCACTGCTGTAAAAAGTTTTGGAGATATGGAGTCACCTTGTCTTACACCCTTCTTATTGTTGACTTTTCCAGTATCATTATGTAATCTAATTGTTGCTGTTACATTTTTATAAATATTCTTTAAAATATAACAATATCCTGGATCTATACATTAATGATCCAATGCTTTAATTACTGAAGAAATGTTTATATAATCAAATGCCTTTTCTTAATTTACAAATCCAAAACATAATGGCAACTTATATTCATTTGTTCTTTCTATAACTTCTCTTAATATATGGATATGATCTACTGTACTAAAACTACTTTTAAATCCAGCTTGTTCTCTTGGTTGGTGAAAATCCAATGTCCTCTGTAGACTAGTTGTAATTATCTTGGTAAAAATTTTGTATAAAAGTGATAAAAGGCAGATAGGTCTGTAATTTCTAATACCTTCCTTATCACATTTTTTAAATATTAATATTATTAGTGCAGTCTTTCCCTCATCTGGTACATCTTTATCATTTAGACATTTGGTATATAACTTTGCTAATTTTTTTCTATTTCTTCACCTGCTTCTTTTAATATATCAACTATAATTCCATCATTAACTGGAGCCTTTCATTTCTTCATACATTTAATTGCATACCTCACTTCTTCATTTAAAATTCTGGGCAATTCAGAAGATGTAATAGATATATGAGGTACTTGTTTTTTATTACTATATAATTCTTGATAAAAGTTTTCTACGCATTTCATGATGTCCTCTCTTTTTTAGTAATAATTCCATTTTTTTTTCTTATTGCAGTTATACATTTTCTACCAATACCAAAATGTTATTTTACACTCTTGAGACTTTTACTTTCTTCTACAGCTTTTCTTACTAGTTCACAATTATACTTTCTTATATCATTTTCAACTCTTTTCTGCACCATTTTACAAAATTCAATATATTCAATCTTTTTTAATGCATCATTTTTTGTATATTTTCATATGCCTTATTTTCTTTATAAATTCTCTAGTCTCAGTAGAAATTTTACTGGTCAATTTTTGCTTTTTTACCATCTATTTTTGTTACAGTTTTTAAAACTGTATCAGTTATTTTCATACTAATTTTATTCAAATCTGAATCACATTCAAAATCTACTAATACTTGAAACCGATTTGTAAGTTCTAATTTAAATTCATTAGAATGTTTCTGAAGATTAGGAATATCAACAGTAAATATTGTTTTTCTTAATAATTTTTGTCTCTCTAGTTTTGCATTAACACATATCTAAAATCATACTAATCGATGATCACTTCCTATGTTAAATTTATTAAGAACATTACAATCTTGAATTTTTTTCTTCTGTTAATCAAAATATAATCCAATTTTGCTGTATCTTCACTTAAATGCTTTATGTCCATTTCCTTTTAATATTTTTTTCAAAAAAAGAATTCACAATATAAAGTTTTTCTTTTTCTGAAAATTCCACAAGTCTATGTCCTCTCTCATTTCTATTACCATAACCAAAATTACCTATAACACTTTCATCTTTTATTTGCTTATGAATTCTAGCATTAAATTCTCACATAACAATTTTAAAATATTGTTTACTTTGATCAATAGCCTTTTGTACGTCCAAATAAAAATCTTCTACTACTTCATCACTATGAGAACTTGTTGGGGCATATATCTGAATTATCTGCATATCACTTTATTATATGCCAGAAGGATTGTGATAATAGTATATTAGATGTGATAATACATTGACTTTTTCCTTCACCTATCATTTTATGTTGAATATCTAAAAATGTTGGATTTTATTTAAATTTTTCAAATACAAGCAACTTAATAGTAATGACATACAAATAGATGATAGCACAGGCTAGTAATTAAAGATATTTCAAGTAGCATTTACTCTCCACAATTCTTCAGATATTGCTAGCTGGACCAGATGAAAATATTAGCATAGGAGTAGAACTTACATATTTAGATTATTGAATATCAAATTTTAAGGCAACCCTCTTCTCAAATATTGATTATTAATACAATGGTCAATTGGTCAGAGTGTTTTTTTTAAATTCGATATTCAAGTAGAGTGTTGCCTTAAAATATGATATTCAAGAATCTAAAGATGCAAGTTCTACTCTTGTGCTAATATTGTCACTGGTCAAGGTAGCAAGATCTCAATAGGGAATATATTACTAAATGAAATGTTTTGTAATTACTATCCTGTGATTTCATCTATTTGTGTGTTATTACTAACAAGTTGTTGTATGTGAAGAATTTAAATAAAGTTTAATAAGGCATTTAATGATAAATGTAGCTCAATAAACTTTGCTTTTTTCTTTATTATTTTGCAATTCAATAAACAAACTATAAAATAACCATTAAATCTTCCAATGTTTTCAGGGCTACTGACTTTTTCACACACTCCCACCTCACATGAATTAGGGGGTGTTAAATGTTTCTTTCACAGAAACCAAAAGCTTTGCAGGTTCAATGCAGTCAGTCAAGACAACATTGAAAATTGCCTCAATGACTTGTCAATATAAGCTATGATCAAAATAGCTTAATAAAATTCCTCAAAAAATTTATTCCACAATAAACTTCAGGCTTCTGAACCATAAAAATAATAATACATGGATTACCCTTCCATATACATCCTATATTTCACAAAGGTTAAAACCATGTTAACTTCAGAACCCCTTCTAATCTAAATCAATTATTAATAATATTAATGATAAGTAGTCTCCAGATAAAACTCTCCAGATTATCTACAAAATTAGTTGCAACAAACCTACTTGCAATGCAATTTATTATAGTAAATCTGATGTCAGTAGCACCACTAGGTTAGTGTATATATATATATATATATATATATATATATATATATATATATATATATATATATATATATATATATATATATATATATATATATATATATATAGTCATGCTAAAATACCTCTAACCTAAAAGTTGTACTTCTGAAACATGAAATTGATTCTAGTCATAACTTTGATCTGCTTAACATCAAAGTAGCTTGCACTGAGCACAATGATTGAAGGAGAAAATTCTAAGAAATATGGCTTTTTGGTTTATTGCTAATAACATCTAAGTGATAAATAAAAAGAATTTGTGTGTTGCATTAACATGCAATTGGAATATATCAATTTATCAATTTACATATTAATTACTTTACATGTTTGTTCTCTGCTTCCTCTCCCTTAATTATAAATCTGATTTTATCCAGTGCTACAAATATGATTTGCCTGTTTGAAAGTAGTGCTAAACTGTAGTTAGTTTGTAATATTTTAAATCTTTTCTTCATACTTAACTATTCCTATTTATTGAATTAATTATAATAGATGTAAATAGTCCAACATATTATCACATGTTAATTATCACTTTTTAAAAATTATTTGAATAATGGAAGTTTTTTAATAATAGATAGATTAATATTCTACATTTATACTACAAATCATTTATATATATATATATATATATATATATATATATGATTTGTAGTTCAACAGAATTATATATATATATATATATATATATATATAATTCTGTTGAATTATATAAAATTTTTAATTTTTAACTTGCCTGATTTCAACATAAACCATCTTATGATAATATTTATAATATAATTTTTAATCAGAAAATTAATTCATATTTTATAATTTTTTAGGAGTGTTGAAAGCAATAACTACTGTTTGTTTCCATCTACTATCAATCCATGGTTATTTTGTATTAGTTTAATGTTAGGAGGAATAGCTATGTTGACCAAAGAGCATGGAGTTACAGTTCTAGCTCTTCTTTTACTATATGATATTTTTGTTCTCTGCAGAAAAGGTATTACGAGGTAAGAAAAATGTTTTGTTTTTATATAGTATAGTTATATACTTATTTTATATTATGATTATATATATATATGTCATATTATTATTACTATTTGCGGGATATTCCGTGTAGTGAAAAAGCTAAATGCTGACGTTTCAATACAATATCAAGTACCTTCCTCAGAACGTCCTCTTTCTCAAATCATAAGAATGCATGTGAGATTTAAAATCGTTTTTATCATTTTTTTTCTCCTCATATTTAAATTCTATTGGTTGAGAAGTTTTAAAATTTATTTTCTCTTCCAATAGTTTCTTCCAAATGTTGTTATTCTTCTTTAACTCACACCTTTCATTTATGCTATTGGGCCTTTTAAAGAAGATTAACAACATTTGGAGGAAACTATTGGAAGAGAAAATAAATTTTAAAACTTCTCAACCAATAGAATTTAAATATGAGGAGAAAGAAAACGATAAAAACGATTTTAAATCTCACATGCATTCTTATGATTTGAGAAAGAGGACGCTCTGAGGAAGGTACTTGATATTGTACTGAAACGTCAGCATTTAGCTTTTTCACTACACGGAATATCCCGCAAATAGTAATAATAATATGACATCTTTTATCTGTGAAAACATTAGAATTAATATATATATATATATATATATATATATATTCTATATATATATATATATTGATTTTCTAATTATAAACAATATTATGCAATTTGTTGCCTTATATAATGTCAGTACCGAATTATAATGGCATTATTTTTTTTACAATGTGGCAATGTGAAAGTCGCTTTTAATAATTTATTTTAATGAATCAGAATAAACTGCATATATATAATTAAGTTTACCTAAGTTTGTATAACGCTACTTAATCAAATATTTCTAAAGAGAGAGAAAGGATGATAAGATATTTTTTATACAATAAAATAGTTTTCTTAAAGTATTGCTTTTTTTTTTTTTTTGTACTTTTTGTATATATTCAGTTAGCAAATTTTTTAAGGATCAACTTTTGCTATATGAACTCACATTTGAAATTTAATTAAACTTGCATCAGTTTGTTAGACTTTTTAATTGGATTGTTTTAATTTTAAGTCACTGAAGATCATTGTTAAAAAAATCTAAATTAATATTAAAACTAGTAGACATATTTCTTTAATTGCAGTTTTCATTTAAATACTTCAGTTTTTACATCTGTTATGATAATAACACTTTTTCTCCTTATTTGATGCAAAAGCAATATATTAATTTTAAACAGACTCATTGATTTGTTTGACTTCTATCAAATCAATAAAAGCAATATATAAATCAGCATTTGCCTGGCACATAATGAATCAGAGATATGCTACCGATTTAAAGAAATAATTTTTAATTTAAGTCAATTACTATTTTAAACTTGTTCATCACAATCAGAACTTATTGGAGCATAAATCTAAATTACCACCTTGGTATCTTCCATTAATTTGAATAACTAATATTACCCTCTGTCTGATATATCATCAATTTTCACAATATTGTTCTTTAAATTTTTATTTTTAATAAATTCCATTCTAGTTTTGCTTCACATAATTGAGCTTTGTAAAAAAGAACATGCCTATTTTTAACTCAATTGTTTTTTCACCTTTTCTTCTAACTTCACATAGACTATTTTAAAAAAATCTGATAAGGTTGATAAACTTATTTCAATAAATTGTGTGAAAGATTGTGGCAAATTAAGAATTATTTGTTCACTGTAATTTATTGAATCAATATCTTGGATTAGAAAACTTAAACATATATGTGCAAAAGCTATTGGTTTATATTATTGGTTTGTTTATATTAATTAATATATGAAAAATTGATCTAATTAATTTAATATTAACATTGAAATCTTAATTTTTGTCATATTTTAAATGAATATATCTATTAAAATAAGTTTCTTACTATGATTAGAAGAGCCAAAACTATTACTACATAATTTCAAAGTTTATTTATATAAAAGTTTATAAATATAATTTATTATACAAATTAAAAAGCATATGAAATACTTGAACGAGAAGCTATAAGAATTCCAAAAATTATTATAGTCTAAGCACTTTTGAGGTCCTTTGCCTCATATTCATAGCAGCAATGCGAGATGCAGAAAGAGGAAATAGGGCAAGGAAAGAAAGTGGTATGCAAAGCATATGCAAATGAACTAGATAGTCCAACATTTGGAGATGTCAAAGCAGGTATCCTGTCTATTGATAGCATTATTATTGCCATTAATGAAATATGCTTCTCTGATTTTCTGCTTGATGTCGTTTTTCTCAATGCTGACTATTTTGGGGTTGGAGGGTTCAAACACATGGCCTGTCTTCATGGAATGTTCTAAGAATGTTGATGAGTTATCATTATTTTTCTTTGCTCTATTATAGGTGTATCTAGGTTGTGCTGTCCTGTTGTTTATGCCTGCTTTGGTTTCCCCAAAATAAATGGTCTGGCAACCAGGTTGGCAGCACACTATTAATGACAAAATTAAACAATTTTATAAGAAAATAGTAGACAATAAAAATGATACTAATATTCCATATATCACTCTTCCACACATATCTAAAATCTTCACCAATTAATTAAGGTTTTGTCCAATAAATTTAAAATTAGTTTTTGTACACCCCCATGCACTAATTGTCTAATCAATAACTCTAAGAATAAAATCGAACCTTCTCAGACCCCCCATGTTGTTTACAGCATATTATGCCCACAACCTGGTTGCCAGACCATTTATTTTGGGGAAACCAAAGCAGGCATAATCAACAGGACGGCACAACATAGATTCACCTATAATAGAGCAAAGAAAAATAATGATAACTCATCAACATTCTTAGAACATTCCAAGAAGACAGGACATGTGTTTAAACCCTCCAACCCCAAAATAGTTGGCATTGAGAAAAATGACATCAAGCGGAAAATCAGAGAAGCATATTTCATTAATGGCAATAATAACACTATCAATAGTTGGGATACCTGCTTTGACATCTCCAAACGTTGGACTATCTATCTCATTTGCATATGCTTTGCATACCGCTTTGTTTCCTTGCCCTATTTCTTTTTTCTGCATCTCACATTGCCACTATGAATATGAGGCAAATGGCCTCGAAAGCACGGGCATATAATAATTTTTGGAAACTTTATAGCTTCTCGTTCAAGTGTTTCATATGCTTTTTAATTTGTATATTAAATTATCGAGGGAAAAGTTTAAAATCCTTAATATTTTACAAATATAATTTATCCAAACCACTTTGAACCCTTTTAGCAAAATTCTTTATTGTACATATTTACACACACCTTACATTTCAACTGCTCTGCAGTCTTCTTTATAGTGCAGTCGAAATGTAAGGTATATATATATACAATAAAAAAATTTCTGAAAGTGTTCAAAGTGGAAAGTGGTTTGGATAAATTGTGTATTTATAAGATATTATAGCAAAATAAAAAAGGGTGATTTTGATTATATAAAAGTTATTTTCATTTTTCTTTTCTTTCTTTCTTTTTATGATTTAAATCAGGTTTAGAATTATTCTTTCAGGTAATTAGTCAATCGTCTAACGAGCTTATTATCTAATATCACCAGTGATTAGGTATTATTTATTCTTATGTGAAAGATAAAACAAATTCTTAGTCTCATCACATAGTAATTAGCAAGCATGTGACGAGTGTTTTTTTTCTCCAATTAGGGTTACTGTAGAAATGTGCTTTTTGCAATGAAGTCTTTAGAGCTTATCTTACCTACTAATATAGATATATAATTATTATATATATATTATAAAGATGCAATCGACTTTTGAAATTTGTGCAATTAGTTGATTTATCATTTTTTTTTATTATCAATAGATTTATTTTTATATTTTATATAATCTCGTTCTTTTGTGAATTAATTTTGTAGACGTCTATATATAAAATAATTTTTTAACTATATTTCTGATTGGTTAAAAGTTTTAAATATTTTTTTTTCCAAGCATTAATTTTAACCTTGTATAAAATAGATTATTAACCATAAGAAGATTATTTTAGAATAATTAGAACGGTGATGGAATGATTTAATTTTTATATTTTTTAAATTCTTTTTTTTCCATCATATATCTTTGCATTAAATTTTAACTTCTTAATATTTATAATATTTTATGTAATTATGAAATAAAAAATAATAATCTGTGACTTATTTTTTCTTTCTCTTGCCCCATTTTTTTCCTACTGAATCTTTAAAATTTTAATCACATCGTAAACTTTTTTTTTATAGTTGTAAAAACAATATAGCTTTATTTTTAAATTAAATATCCATTTGTAAAATTCTTATAATCTAACCCTTTCTTTTTTTATTCTAATATAGCTTACATTAAAATTCTTCCTAATATAGGAGTCTGCAATGATATGCAAACATATAAATTCAAACACCTACTTTTCAAGTACTTTTAGATCAGCCAATATAGTGCTGCAAAAATGTACACAAAGACTATGATTTTCTTAGTGCATATATCAGTGTTAGAATTGAATTATTAAAATATCAATTCAAAAGTGTTTATTTAAAAGCTATATTTTGACACAAATGAAATAAAAAAAACATACAGCAGTTTTTATTATTTAATTGCCGCTGCTTTAGACTGATAAAATTCATAAATTAATCAAGAGAATGAAGAAATTCCAAAACTCATTATACCAACAGCTCCACCATCGCGGGAGAAGAAACTGACTGAATTTACTAACTAAATAAGGTCATGAAATGCATAAAAATTAATAAATACACATTCCAAAACAAATTAATATACTGTACTGACATAAAAGATCGTCTCTCAAGCTTAGTCCACTCTAATGATAAATTAATAAGGAAATTCAAACGATGGAGCTTAGACTCCAAATATCTGGATTATCTAATCAAAACCAATGTAAATGCATTATTTACTAATAAATTTTTAGTTAATAAAAGAGGGGACTCACAAATTGATTCAACCTGTATTATTGACAAAAGGGAAGATGAAACCATCAACCATTTCAGATTCAGGTGTAATCAGCTAATGCAACTTAAAAATACACTAATGAGAGGATCAAGGCAAATCAATCTAAATTATTTAATTTGAAAGAGTATATCAAAAAGGGATCCTACCCAGAAATTAGACTCTCATTAATTCTTGATCATCTCTTATGGATTACTAGGTGTAAGCTAGTATTTAATCATCAAAATTTTATTCCTATTGCCTTCATGCAGAACAATCTAAAGATAACAAGAACAAGAGATGGGCTGATAACCCCAGAGATTATTTTTATCATGACTTTGGATATGATAGATTTATCCTCTCCATGGCCTAACCAATAGCAGGATGCTTTCAAAAGGGAAAAACATCAGAGCAATTGACTCAAATTCAGCAAAATCAAATGAAGAAAAGAGAAAATACTTTAAACAAAAGATATACTAAATAACCTTCAATGTAATACTATAACTTATAATAAATTATTTTTGGAAAAAAAATAGGAAAAATATGTAACCAAAGTTTATTACATCTAATACACTTTATAAAGAAGTTAAATGTATCTATCATTCGATTGTGCAAAATTTGCAATAGTATATGATATCCAAACATTAAAAATTCATTTCCATTAAAAATAAAAGCAGAAAACCTTTAGAAGTAGTTTCTATTATTATATTGTTATTATATCGATTGAAACTAAAAGGGAACAAATCACGTGATTATAGTATTATAACATTTTTTATAAAAAAAAGCTGAATTTTCTTGTAAAGCCTTGAAAACAGTTTTATTTGTATACTGATATCTGAAAATGAAAAAAATTGCAATTTTATATTAAAAATTTATTTTCAGTGAAAAAATGAAATAGAAAAAAAAAATTGTGCAGTAGTTTATTGTCCTAATAAATTTGAATCCCAGCTATTTATTATAAAATACACATATGATCAGAGTATAGTTTTTGTTGTTGTTGTTTTTGATGAAAAACTGTAAATTGTTATAGTTAACTAAATATTTTTAAACATTTTTTTATTGGTCTGTTATTTTAGGTGTTAAATTTTGCCACGATATATATATATATATATATATATATATATATATATATATATATATATATATATATATATATATATGTATATATAAAGCACTACAATTTAGTCAGTAGCTAAATTTGTAGTAATGTGCATGAAAAAGAAAATGTAAAACAAAAATCATCATCACATTTTTAATATAAAAAGAAAGCTGTAGGGCATCCAAGTTTAAACCCTACAAGATCAAGTTTTAAAAGCTTGAGACAGAAAGAGAGTGGGACAACAGTTATATTCTTTATTTGTTTGTGTGTTGATAGAAAACTAAAAAAGAGTAATACACACATTTAACTATTCTATATTTAATTTTTTTTTGTTAAAAAGTAAAGTTATAATGCATATATAGGCAGTGTGTGTGTAAGCTGTTTAATTATCTATATTTGGGTAAAATATTAAACTCTCTTCAAAGCTAACCTGCATTTGATAAGTTCTAATATTTTATTTTTATTCTATTTCTATTTTTGTTTTTCTATGATTGTAATTTGGGATTTAAAAAGTTATAGTTTGGGATTTGAAAGTTAAGGATTTATTTGTAGATATTAAAATCATAATTTCTAAAAAGCATTTAGATTGTTTTATAGGCCTGGTTTATAAATAATTTGAATGAGTGTGTGTGTACATTGCATACATAAACTACATTTTTTTATTACATATTGAAAAAGAAAAAGAAGAAAATTTGTTAAATTATATATTTGGTGTTGTAAAAGATTTTTGTTTTTCTGTTAAAACTCAGTTGTGACAGATGGATGTTAAAGAAAAAGGATTCAGACTACTTTTTCCTTCAAAACAAAAGTTTGTGTAAAAATCATGCTAGTGTGAAGTTTCATAATTTTCCTTAACTAACAGCTGAAAAAAGATCACATTATACAGCTAAAAATGAGTTAGCTGAAAATAAGCATAAATATACTTAAATGAGTTGGTCAAAAATAAAAAAATAAACTATAAAAACTAGTCTGGGAAAATCAGAAAGAGACTTTTAAAATATTGAAACTAAGAAAGACAAGCATTTTAATTCGACCAGATATCCTTTTTTTAAATCAAATTATTTTTTTAATATAAAGTTTTTGAATGTTAAAAATATAGGGATGTTGGGCTAGAAAAAATATATGTCTTGTATGGGGAAAATCCCTGATTCATCCCAGAGCTGGCATATCATATAAAAATGGCTTGTCTAAGTGAAAATATTCTGCCTCTGATGACTGATTGAAAATAAATGCAATATTTTCAGTAAGAAACATTCACCTGCATTTGAAAGCTGAAGAAAATGATTAATCTACAGATAAATGTTAAATCATCGAGTTCAATTAAATCCAGTAACTGAGTTTCATTTAAGAAAAAATTATAAATGTGAAAACAACTGCTGTACTTCATCCACTAAAAGAATCACGCTTGACAGGAAGAAAAGATTTTAAATTTAATGATTTCCAAATTGTCCACTAAAGCAAATAACCTTAATAGAATCATCATCATCAAATAATTATACACCTCAAGAAAGAGATTGTTCCAAAGAAAAATGGAAATTGTAGCTGAAAAAGTATAGACATTAATCTATTGAATGCATGACTCGTCTAAAAATGAGAAGATTTGGCGTCCCTCGTGAAGCTGGTACAAAACATCCCACATATACATATTATATGTCATTCAAAAGAAAATCAAAAGTTCTGTAAGATGGTGCCCTCTTCAGAGTTATTTTACAAGTTAAAAATCAAGAAAAATGACCATATATGTCAAACAAAACCAAAGCACCACCTCTTCACCAACTTTTCTTGAATCTTATTAGCTGTCCACTTCTGTTAGAAAAGGAAATGGCTGCCCAAAAGTAAAAAGTTCCGTTAGTTTTGATTTTTATTCTGAAAATGATAAATGAATGTTTACAACATTTTAAACAATATTTGAATTGAATTACCAAGTATTATTGATAAAATAATACTAAAAATCAAATTATTTTAGAAAAATAGTTAAGATATTACCAAGAATTATTTATTTATTGCTACATATTGATCGTAGCGTTAAAGTGAAAAAAAAGATTGCTGATGCATTCTTTTTTTGGTTGGTTGAATAGCGGTTACTTTTATTTCACCGAATTGAATAATTTACCCATTATAAATCAAATTTTATTTTTGAAAAAGATCTTAGTTTGCTTTAAGTAATCCGACAATTCAGTAATATACTTTTTACAAATGAAACTAACGTATTTATATTATTAAAAGTGATCTATTTTAACAATAGATTTTGTTAAAGTTGTGAGTTGGCCAATTACAAGTTTTGATTTTTAACTCATTCGGCCAATTATATAATCATCGTTCAAAGGGTTAAACAAGATAAATTTGACTCATGGGAAGTCGCTACAAAGAATAGAACTGGTAATATAATTTTTTTTATATATTTTCTTTATGATATCAGAGACTTAGTAAAATTTTAGCAACAGAGTGATATATTTTTGTTTAAAGAACTTTTAAAACAACAAAAATCAATTGAAACAAAATTTCTTAATAATGATAAACATAAGCTTCATTAGCAGTTTTATATGTACTAAAATTATGATTGAATATTAACTAAGGGTTATGAAATGTTATAAATATGTAACATATTATTATTATTATTATTATTATTATTATTATTATTATTATTATTATTATTATTATTATTATTATTATTATTATTATTATTATTATTATTATTATTATTATTATTATTATTATTATTATTATTATTATTATTTTGTTTTACGCTATTTTTTTGTTATTATGGTGATAAAACATGCACATACATAATATAATAGTACTTGTTGCATATATGCCATGTGTGTGAATGTAAAATAATTGGCAGTATTAAAAATATTAGATTTCTGTTTTAAGGTTAAAAATTATAGCATTTCAGAGGATAGAAGGGAGGGGGAGAAAAATAATTTAAAACTTGTTCTGGAAATCTTGCTCTTTCACTTCTACTTAACATTTTTTTTTTAGTTATTCTACTTTACATGTTAGATTATAAGTATGTCTGCAAAAGAGAAAAAGAGAAAAAAAGAGTGTTTATTTTTTTTTTGAGTTATTTTCTAGGGAGTGAGAATTTTAGCAAATTTGACATCCAATTTAATATACATTTGATGGGAAAAAGGGAAGAACTGAAAATTAATCTTATGATTGCCAAATCATCAAGTATTGTTATTATCATTATTCATATAAATTCTTAATTGTATCTTTAAATTTTTATGTAGATATTAGTACTGCATTAATAAATGTTGATTTGTTTTATTAAACGAGGTGTATATATTTCATTGAGAGTATGTTTTATTGGTTGTGTTCATTCATCATCAATGGTTGAATATTGGTTATTTAAGATATGATTAAATATGCTAAGATTAACAATAGTTATGAATTTCTTTAAGAATTAAGTTTTATGATTAGGCTTAGTCCTAAAGCTGTGAATGAAACTATTATAATTATCATCATCATCATCATAATCATCATCATGTTTTAATTAATGAGCTAGATAAATGTTATATTGTTCAAAGGCCATAGATAAATAAGAGATCCTATGGTATTTAGTTGACATTTGTCAATAATTATAATACCACCATTCCATCATCTATATCATGCAAGGATGAGTGAATTTCCATCCTAAATTAATAATATAATCTGAGCTAGTAAAACTTATAAAAATATTGAAATGCATTTATTATGTTAAGATCTAAGAAATGATTTCTGTCTAATGAATTTTATATAATCCACTTTAGTTTAAAGATGTTTTATGTTTACTTAAATGTTATTGCATATATAGTGATATGGGTCTAAAAACAAAATCCTCAATTTTTATTAGAAATAAAGTACCAAAAAAGGGATTCAAACCCAGTACATGTGAAAAGGTTATAAGATATAACTGTGTCTAGGTTCAGGTAATCTAGTGGTGCCCTGCTAGACCATATTCACTTGTTATTTACTTAAATATGCACTTGGCATCAAATCAAGAAATGAAAGTGGATAAAATCTACTGTCTGTATACCGGAGAAGACATTTTATTGAGTTACTAGTGTATTCGCCCACTTGATACTATTTCCTGAGTTATAGTAGTTTGTCCTTACTTGTTTACAGATGATATA
>JAQFVV010008249.1:0-36491 GCA_028023455.1 Epiperipatus broadwayi
CGAACTTCTTCTTCTTCCTCCTCTTCTTCTTCTTCTTTTCTTCTTCTTCTTCTTCTTCTTCTTCTTCTTCTTCTTCTTCTTCTTCTTCTTCTTCTTCTTCTTCTTCTTCTTCTTCTTCTTCTTATTATTATTATTATTATTATTATTATTATTATTATTATTATTATTATTATTATTATTATTATTATTATTATTATTATTATTATTATTATTATTATTATTATTATTATGATGATGATGTTTCAATAAAGGCTTTATTGATTTCAATGGTTTACATAAGTTTACATCTAGAAAATGTGAAATTTAACATACAATGAATAATATTAGGGTAAACACATATAAATGAATTTAGTGGTTACACTTTGTGGTTAATGGACTATAACAATATAAAAAATAAAAAGCAAAAATAATCAGAGTTCTAAAGTTTGAGGAGCTTATTTAGTTTTGTCCGCATGTCACTTTGAATGTTAGTTGTATGATAGTTTTCTTTGCAGCATTCACAGCATTGATGGTTGTTTTAACAATGATCATGTTGCTGCATACAAGTGGGGATTGGTTATTATTTTATCTCTATTTCGAATGGGTATCAGTTTGTTGCTAAATGTAGATGGATGTCATCTGGTGTTATTGCCAATTAAGAAAGTACATTGGGTGCACCAGTATGCATATAGAACAAATGTGGCTGCCCTAATGCTAGGTATTGATCTTCCCTGAAAAACAGTTATTATGTGATTAATGATTGTACCCATTTTTCTGTAGGTGTTACACATCATCTGTCATGTTTGGTTAAGTGCTACACATTGATAAATAAAGTGGTCCAGTGTCTCTTCTGCTCGATGGCAGAGTCCATAGAAGGGGTCAATATATATACATTCTTTTATGATAAAGAAAGTGGGTTGTTGGCAAGGCAATGAGATTGATTTTCATGATAAAATCAAAGTATTTGGGCACTAGAGCCCATTTTTTATATTCCTTGAGTAGTCTCTTGTTGTTAATTCCTAGCATAGGTTGTATAACATTAGTATCTGCTTTTCTGTTTATTAAACCATAAATATTTCAGTATGAATACTTATGCAAATACTGTTCTGGAATCTTGTCTGTGGTTTTGCATTGGTATATAATGTTGGTGAAAAAGGAACTTTTGGAGGTGGTCTATCTGATGGAGTAACTTCTAGCAAGTGGTTAATTTTTGAGTAATTGGCAAGTATTGTGATTATTGAGTTCCTTAACTTTTGTAGATGAAAAATATTGATGTTGTGCAAGCCAAGTCCATTTTTATTAGGGTTGGCTAAGTTTTTTGTGGAAATTGCTACTGTTTTTCTGGCCCAAATTAGTTTATTATATATGGTTTTAAATTTTGAAATGAACCCCTTTGAGAATGAAATAACCGGTTACATAGTAAGTTATTTTGTTAGTGATAAGCTGGTTAATTAACTGTACTTTGGAATATAGTGAAAGATATGCCTTGGACAAGAGTTTATACTTTTTGTGGCTTCTTTATTATTATTATTATTATTATTATTATTATTATTATTATTATTATTATTATTATTATTATTATTATTATTATTATTATTATTATTATTATTATTATTATTATTATTATTATTATTATTATTATTATTATTATTATTATTATTATTATTACTATTATTATTATTATTATTATTATTATTATTATTATTATTATTATTATTTAGGCTGGTTTTTAGCTATGGCTTTCATCAGTGAGGAATTAGGAAACCAGATTCAAAATACAAACTCAAGCACAGCATTTATCTAATACTTACCTATTAAGTAGAAGATCTGAAATTTTGAGATATCTATATATCTTCAAATACAGATCTGAAAGTAAAATAACCATATGGACTAAATAAATTAAGATACACCATATATTAATAGCCTTAGCAGTCTAATATAGCCAAAGCCTCAACAGCCAAATTATAATATTAATAAAATCAAGTCATACATCACATGATTTATATAACTTGCATTTACAAATATGTAAAATAAAGAGTCTGCTAAATATATATATATATATATATATATATATATATATATATATATATATATATATATATATATATATATATATATATATATATCAATTAAAATGGAAAAGTTTTTTTTAATAAAGAATTATCAAGCAAATTTGTATAATGATAAAAATTAAAAACTATTTATCATCTTATTTCTGTTGAGACATTTAACGATTTGTGCTCAGCCATTTAAATACTTTTTTTTTACAATTGATGTGGTGATATCCACAATTTTTATCATCCTTCATCAATTACTGTATAATAACAAAAAATAATTAATCTCTATAAATTATGTATTTTAATTTCTATGAGTTATGTATTATAAAATAAAATGTTTATATCAACTGCCATAATATTGCTAGAATGATGGAAGATTGATCTTCTCATATGGTAGTTATAAAATATGCATTTAAGCATAAAACATAATTTATGTGGAGACAAGTTCAATGGACAAAATATAAAATTTGTAGACATTCTTTGAAGATTTGATATTTTAGTTTATTTCGTATGATTATCCTGAAACACATATGCACATAGGTAAACTTAATATCAATTATTTAAAAATACATTTACATTAACATGTATGGGTTGGTTTAAGCTTGCTCTCTGGCTGTTATTGTTGTAGATGACTCTAAATAAGAAGATCTAAAATACGATAAGAAATGATACATTTTCTTACTGTAAAAAATTATTGAACATGGGAGCTAGACAGCAGTTTAATTATTATTTTAAAAGATTTGGTAAATTATATATATATATATATATATATATATATATATATATATATCTTTACACAAATATTATATATATATATATATATATATATATATATATAATGTTTTCACAGTTATATGATGTAAATAAAGTAGTTTTTGGGTTAAACTATGTGGATATATATATTCACAGTTATATGATGTAAACAAAGTAGTTTTTTGGGTTAAGCTGTGTGTATAGGTATGTAAATTCATGAAAGTAATCCACACTAAGCAATGCCATTAAACAATAACAGTCAACAATCTCAATCTATTGACAAGGCATCCTCCATTTTATCATAAATCTGGATGCCACCACATTTATTTATAATATAATATATTTATATAGAAATTCTAATGAGAGTGAGATTATTAATCCAAAGAAATTTAAATAAATCTCATTAAACAAGCTAATATATAAAAAAGACTAACAGATAGACAATTATAACTTTCAAACTGCACTAAAACTATGTATTACTTAGATAATAAAGCTAATAATGTATAACACTTGCTGAACATCAATTATAGTACCCATGCATATATGTACTATCAGTTATGTTTCACTCACAATAGACCAGTTAAGATGTGCAGAGAAAATAGAACATGAAAATGTAGAAAGAAGTAAAGGATACTTATTTCATTAGTCCTACACTTTTTAGATTCACTAATTAATTTTAAAAAAAAAACACGTATTTCTCTTATTGCATATCATATGAATCCCTAACATGTAATCAATCTAAGCAGTAAATAAATTTTAGATATTTAACACTGGACACCATTGAATAAGCATTTATTTTCAGAATTAAATGTACCATATCGTAATAATCCTAGAATCATTTTTAAGTTGATTTGTTTAACTATCATGTCTAGAAACCATAAAGCAATAAAATAAATAATTTGAACAATATTATTTGCTTCTTAAAAATTTTCAGTCTGTCTATGTTACTCGTAAAAATCACTCACCAATTTAAGGAACAGACTAAATAATCATTTTGATCTTAAGTCTAGGTCAATATGACCTCACATTTTTATTTAAGTAAGACATAATCTCTCAAAACAGTCAATTAATAATCAAATAACATTTGTTTATTAATCACTATTGTTTATTAATCAATATTAATAAAACAACAAAAATGATTAAACAAAATAAACTTCCTTTTCATATTCCCAATTTGAAATTATGATATGGAATTTGTTTTTAAATGTAAATTATATAACCAATGTTAGACTTTAATGAGATTTAAATATTAATGTTCAATTGCTACTCAAAATGGCATGAACTGTCATAATTCTACTTGATTCTCCAGGCACCATATTGAATTTTTTTAAAAACTGACCTGAGACACAATTTTGACAATAACTTCAGTTTTAATAAAGTTAGAGCAAAAAAAAATTACATTGATAGAAAGTAGAAATAGTAAGGAAAAACAATAAGGCTAAGACAAATATTTATTACCATTAAAAAATAAGGTAAAAAAGAAATTTCCACATCTGACATAATTATTACTTTGTTGTTTGTTCACAATTTTTAATTCATCATTAACTAAGTTTAAATTACATCTTCAGTGATAATTTATTTGTATTCTTCACAAAGGTATCTTTCAAACAATATATCTTATGTCTTACCTGAGATAATCCTTAGCTTCATAATTTCCAAAAGTATTTGCATAAGAATTCTTCATTTTTATCTTGTACCCCAAAAGTTACAAAATGTCAAAGGCATCTATAAGAAGAAGATTAATCCTAATAAAATATATAAAAAAAATCATTTCCAGAAAATAGATAGGCATTTGTCATCATAGAAATTGGTTTCTTGTCTATCTAAAACTAGAAATTGTAGGCTACTTTCTGTATCACTGATAAAATGAGTTTCATCTCTTCATTTTATATTTTTTGTGTACATCAGTGATAATTATATTCTTTATGCACACTAGTGATTCTATCTTGTTATATTTATTTTATCATATACATATAATTTATTTGCATATAGTCCATTTGTTATCTATAGACAAGAAAATAATGTGATGAAACAAATAGCAAACCAGAGTGACTCCACAGCATGAGTATCAAGGCATAGGCAAGAATCAGAATTTGATTATTTGCCTGCATATGCGATCTTTTTATACATTTGATTATTACTTTTGTAAATCATTATTTGTAAACACAAACACACCATATAAACATAATAATAAATAATAAATCATTTAACTTTTTGAGAATCATTATTTTTATAAAATAAGTTTATTTTTATAAAATAAGTGGATTAGACCTTACAAAATTACCTTAGATATGAAGTCTATATGAGCATAAATAAATATATAATTTATATAGACACATACTGACTAAAAACTAAAATTAATAAAAATTAAATCATTTTTTCAAATACTTAAAAATATATATATATTATTCAAAAATATAAAATTTTATACTTACAAGCCTGATGTTCTGATTACATTTAGACTTCATTGAGAGCCTTGTTTGTAAATCAGAATACTTTTATTTAATAAAAGTGTATTTGATCACCAATGAGTATTTTATGTTTTTATCACTTTGTGAAAATTACAAAATTGATAAAAAAAATAAAAAAAATTAAATGTGCCTGTAACAAAAAAAAATTAATAAAAATCAAATTTCAAGAGATTTCTTTTAAAAAGTAACCATTAGAAAGCTATGTAAAAGATCTATAAAATGACCATATTTCAGTTGATGTCATGCTTATAGTTTTTACATCATTAAAAAATAAAACAACATTTCAAACTATCAAATAAGACGAGTGGGTTACCAGCTTAATAGTGTGAAGCAGTATTCAGTTATTTATTTTATATAGGCATATTAAATTTTGTAGAGTGTAATCTAAAGTAGTTTTTATATATATATATATATATATATATATATATATATATATATATATATATATATATATATATATATATATATATATATATATATATATATATATATATATATATATATATGTAATAGATTTATGATCTTAAATTTTTTTCATCTTCATTATACTTATGATTACTGCCCTTATATTATTAGTTAAATGTGAAAGTGGGTATAAAATAAAATGTTTACATTTAAGACAATGACTAAATTCGATGTTATATTTATCTTGTCTCTCTGATTTATCTGAATTAATTTAAATGCTGGAGTTTTTAATAAATCTGCTTTTCTAATAGTCAATATATTTTAGCTCATAAATAATTTGTGTATTAATTATTGCTTATTCTTTTGTTTCATGACATCATTAAATAAAAATATCATCCTAAATTGTTAGACTTACTAAATAATACTATATAAAAAAAGGAACAAATGATTAACTGTTTAGTATAATCTTTAAACAGAAGTTTTAAGGTGGAAAATATTTTTTTTAGAATTTTGCCTAACCACACTAACTTTCACCAGAGTAAGAAAGCTTTATATCCTTTTAAACTATTCTTCCATAAAAAAGAATGATGATAAAGGATCACAATAATATATACTTGAAAATAGTACCATGATGACAGTTTTCTTTTCACTGTTCATAGCTTAGGAATTTGGACACCTTCTAAACACTTTCCAAATATGAAACATATTTTTTAGAATATTAATATAATAAAAATTTATTATTATAAGATATAATAAAATATCTATATATACAACAAAAAACATGAAAATAACAAATTTTCAATAGAAAAGCTTTTTTCGATACATACAATTTGTATCTTTTTCAATATGTCTGCTGACGATTACCGTTAAATACATATAGCGACATCTATTCATAATAAACCCAACTAAAACAATATCAACATCATTATTTTATAAATATATACAATACAACATAAAAATATATATATTCCTTCATTGAGTATAGGATATTCAAATATACTCAAAAACATATAAAATATATTAATATTGATATTTTGCCTATCTATCTTTCCATACATCTAATTTTAGCCAATTATTAGTCAAATTAATTGAACCTTTATAAATGTTCATGCAATTATTATCATTATTTTTAATATAACTAGTTTCATATACTTTACGCCTATTAACATTTTTCAAGTAATTTAGTGCAAATATATTTTTAGTACAATCTATTTTATGACCATATTCTAAATAATGTATAAACAAAGCGGATTTATCATCTCTCCTATTTATTGCTGTGTTATGTTCTTTAGCTCTTATTTCTAATTGTTTACATGTATGTCCATAGTATACTCTTTTACAAATACCACATATAATTTTGTAAACCATTCCTTTCTTATATTTTAAATTATCCATTATTTTATAATTACCTATTAATTTATCCAAATCTTTACTATTTGCCCAACCTATATTTATATCTTTTTTATTATTTACATAATTTTTTAATAATGCATTATATATTTTAGGATGATATGAAATTTTTATCCATTTATTATCAGATTTGTTACATCTATTATATTTATTTTTATAAAAAACATTATCTATACATTTACTTTTATAACCATATTTAATATATAAATTTTTAAATTGTTCTTTATGTAATTTAGCTATATTTTCATTTGTATTATATCTATCATTTTTAATTTTAAAATTTTTAATTACTGCAAGTTTTTGGGTCCATGCTTGTTGTGAATCGACAGCAATTATTTTCCTCATATTATCTTCTTTTATAAAATGTTTTAATATAATTTTTTTTATTATCATCTAAACTAAGCTCTATGTCTAAATATTTTATTTTTTGTTTAATTTCCGAAATTGTAAATTTTATATTATATATATTTTTATTAAAATCGTTATACATATGTTTTATTATTCTTTTATTACCAATTATTAAAGTATCATCTACATAACGAAAATAATGTGTTATATTTTTATTAATCAATCTATTTTTAACTATATTAGTCTCTAACTCATCAATAAATATTGATGAAATCAAACCACTAATAGCACAACCCATCACCCATCCTTTATTTATATACCAATATTTATTATTATATTTAAAATATAAATTATTATGTATTAACATTAAACATTCTTCAATTATTTTTACTATTTTCATATCCTTAATTTTTCCATACAATTTCTTTATTAATATTTCGATACTTTTTATTCTTGGGATACTAGGGTACATTTTTTCAATGTCCATTACAAAAATGCTATTACATCTATTTACCTGTATATTATTTAATTTATCTACTATATCGTCTGTGTTTTTAATACAATATTCACCGTAACCTAATATCTCTGCTAACCATTTATTTAAATAACTACTAAACTTTTGTAATATAAAATTACTAAAATTAAATAATAATCTAAGTTTTAAATTCTTTTTATATGGAATATTAATATACAATGATATTCTTTATATAACTTTATTTTGATTTCCAAATTTACCTTTAAAATAATGACTTTGCATTAGAACTTATGTGATGAAAGATATCACTCATATAACAGAATGCTTTGTTTTGGCTACATTTTCCATAAAACTTTTTCTCATTATGGAATATCATTTAATATTTTGCATGCTAGTGAAAATATATAAGGCAATTGAAAGTATAAACATTTACAAATTATAATATGAATATTATTGAAAACTATGTAAAGAATTAATAAAGTTTCAAGCATTCATCCTATTTTGAAGGATTACAATGTAAAAATCTCCAATCATTTATAGAACATAAAATAGATCAATATTGGTATGCATATCCATTTAATATAATTTTTTTGCATGTATAATTATGGTAAATAGTCATTTTAAAATACTATTTTAATTTAATAAAATATTTATTAAATATTGATCATTTTTATTGACTGCAGTGTTATTTACAACAGTTATGATACCTATAATACCAAGATATTTAAACATATATACTTATTATATTATAGTGTTTAATATAGTTTTTATAATGTATCTAATAATATTATCACATTTTTTCCAATAATAAATTTACAGTCGATAGAGAGAATTTGAACACACACTTTCAAACTCACTTGGTCACATACATGTGAAAAAGGTAAATGATCTCCAAAACATATGTATTTTGTGCTGGACCAGCACCCATGAGTTGTCTGAATCATCATTTTCTACACTTATATATAATCAGAGCTTAGTTTATATTAAAATATCAAATTGTCAAATCTAAATAAACAAGCTTCAATCCTCTCCACTCTCCAACTCTTTAGTCATCCATATCATTGAAAATCTAATAATAGAATGTTCAAAACCCTTGCTAATGCTAATATTATTGTCATACCCATGTTGACCTTAAATCACTCTGACCCTTCATATATAGGACCTTAATATGTCAATTTAAATACACCTAAGAGGGATGAGCAGAATTCAGGATAAATATATAATATTTGAATACAAAGAATAGTATATATACTTAAGTTAGATGTAGATAGAGAAGATTTAAACACAGACTTTCAAGCTCTTTTCAGTCATCCATTCCATCTTGTATAATGGATACATATGACCACATACAAGTGAAAAAGATAAATGATCTTCAACAAATCTGTTTTATGCTGTATATATATATATATATATATATATATATATATATATATATATATATATATATATATATATATATATATATATATATATATATATATTGTACCAGTCAGAATTGTATGTTCATTTAACAAGGTTTAGAATCTAAGCAAAAGTATCCTAAATCCATTTGTGCCCAAAATACACAGGTCAGGAGCAATCATGGATTCTGCCCTCTTTGCTCTTCTCTAAAACTATAACATTGTGAACAATACTTTTGATGATAACAGATGAAATTGTATTTATTCCGGTCCTGCAGACACAGCGGAGAAACATGAGATCTACAGGGTAATTATTATAAATAAATAATATTAAATCTTGGATCAGTCAAATATCTTAGGTGAAGGGAAAATCTATAAATTTAAATGAATTGTACACAGCTAGCATTGCAAAAGAAATATGAATTTTAAGATAGTATCCATCCAGAATGAGCAAAGACGGAACAACCCAGAGATATATGTCCATTTAAAATAATCAGTTAAACTTCTAAATATTACTAACACTATTATAAAGATTAAATGAGATTTAATGAGTGAAATTCAGTAAGACACAATGCATGAGTAATTATTAACACATAATAATTTAATGACCATAAACAATTTTAATTTACCTAAGAAACATAGCACATATTTAATGTGGTCAATAATTTGTACATAGGAAAATGGCTTAGTATGCTAATAAGCTGCAGATAACAGTATATTAATGTTACTAATGCTATGATCATTACTTTAAAGTAATGACAAAAAGACATTTATAAATTCACCTCCAAAGAGAGGTTTATTCTTGACATGACAGTTAAACAACTTATCATTCATGAATGCATTTGGGCCTGTACAAATGAGGGAAGGGTTAGCTTAATTAAGCCTTACTGTGACAATCCTAAATATTCTATTAATTATTAAATGAATGGTTTATAAATATCACTGTGTCACATCTTATAGATAATATGGAACTACACATAAGAAAGAGAAATCACAGTGCTGACTAAAATGATAGGGTTAGAAATTGTGTACATGTCTGTCTTTGGACTGGAAGGCTTTATCATATAGAAGAATCTGGTTGTATTTATAAAATGTGGTATTTGAAGAGACGAGTGGTAAGGTTTCCATGGTATGTTTGCCAACATTATCCAACACAGAGCCTTAGCAATCTAACATTTGTCCTAAGGTCGGTGTTACCAAACCTCATTTTTAGACAAATTATGTGAAGAAAATCTGGAGGAATAAGTATGATAAAGCAAAATATGAATTCTTGAAAATGCTATCATAAGAAAGAAACACGAATATGACTTAAGTCTTAAATGACTAATGCATTAATTTAAGCTTAAATAAAGTAATAATATCATATGTAACACCATGATAAAATGTTAACCACCCAGCATCATACATATAACCTTAACAAAGTTAGAATGTCAAATATAGAAGAGGGAAATATATTTTTGCTGTTTAACAAGTGCAAGTATTTTAAATGACAGTATACTATAAGAAAGTTAACACTCATTGGCATGAAAGCAATGAATAGTTATTTAATAGATTAATAATCAGATTTATTTAGAAAACATAAAATACATTTAAATCAATAGCATCAACAACAGAAAGTTTATCTTATTCCATAATACATCATTTTAAACAATCCACCATTAAGCATATATTTCAAAATATTCAATCGAGCGAACTGCATTCAATAAAAAATTTTACATTTAACCATTCCCAAAAATATCGGAAAAGTGGTTGAAAAAATATAGGTTTGCTAGATTGAAACATTAGCATACTAAAATTAATTTAATAAATACATATTTAAAATAAGTTTTTACGCATGAAAATAAGATAACTAAAGCATGAAACTTAAAAGCTAAAGATAGATTTAAAATACATAATTCCATGCTAGTGTTTTATAGAATGACATTTTTAAACTCTAGAGAGAAAATCATAAATTTAACAATGATGATAACTGAGCTTATAGTCAGTTATCAGATAAATAAAAGATTACATTATGAATATAATTAAAATTTAGGAATGAAATGAGGAATATAAAGAGTTCATTCTTTGGCAAAAATTGATTACCTTTACAAGTTATGGCGGCCATTTAGAATAACATATACAAAGTTTAGACATGAAGGCACAGTCAACAAGGCACAATATTAATAAAATAATGGTAGGCATCTTCCAATTGTTCTGCACATTTAAACAGAACAGTTTTCAAGAAGCGATGAATGGCAGGAAAGGCAGGACAAAAGCGATCTAAGATCAGGGAGGCAAATTTCACTTCTACTCAGAATGCATTTTGTTTTCACTCTCTACTCAAACCCAAGAGAATGAGTGAGCTGAAATCTTTTTGCATGTGCCTAGAACTTTTACTCCTCCTACACTTGAAATTTGGCAATATTGAAAGATGTAAACAAATATGTTCCAGAAAGCATTATTTAAACATATTTTTTTAAAAATTGGAAATAGCTTCAAGAATATGACTTTGTTAACTTGTGATTATTGAAATAATTAAATAAGAATAACACTTTAACCTTGTTAAATTCTCTGTACCACTGCTTAAGATATGATTGGCTGTTGGTAGTCATAAGCGCTTGAGAAATTTGCACTCTCTCAGTTTAATTTCAATAATACTTTCTATAACTTTCTGGCATTGCTTTAGCTTTACACTAATCATATTAATTTTGTATCTGTAATACATATATTATCTAAGTGAAGAAGATTTACAAGCTTATAAACATTATATAATTAAGTTAAGGTAATAACACACTGGTTAAGGACAACTGTTGTGAATAAACAGGGTGGAAGTTATACATGTATGTGTGTCTAACATTCCTGGATGACCAAATAAACATATATAAACCTGTTCAAACCCTATTTTTAAGGTCTGTAATATCATCAGGCAGTCAAGCTAAATATGTACTATAGATTTACTGCTTCAATATATATATATATATATATATATATATATATATATATATATATATATATAATTAAGAGCGTGCTAATAGCTCTAAACAAGCTTTTTTTTTTTTATTTATGATAAATGCTACTACAAGAGAAGGCATTCAAATCATTTTTATTTTAAATGGTCCCCATCCCCAGACCGGTTTCGACCTATATATATATATATATATATATATATATATATATATATATATATATATATATATATATATATATATATATATATATATATATATAGGGAGATGATGATCCAGACCAACTGATGAGTGTTGGTTCAGCATAAAATATGTATTGGAGACCTCACATGTATAAAATCATGCGTATTGCTTGCATAAGATGGAGTGTATGACTAAAGGGAACTTGAATGTATATATCCAATCTAGCTTAAGTATATACACTATAGCTGTATTCAAATTGATAAAGATATATTTGCATAAACAACATAAAAATGTAAAACATAAACTATATAAATTCAATATTTAGATCGCATAAATAATAAAATTTTATAAACATAGTTAATGTTCTAATATGCAATTTATATAATTCATAACCAAGATTTATAATATTTCTAATAGTTCTTTTTCACAAAGGTTTTGTTAATAGTAACGTGATTAGCTTTACATAAAGTAAAATGTTTCAACTTTTAAACTGAATACAGAAAAATAAAAGAAATATATTTTTTATTTTCAATGCAGTGAAGTGCATCCCTTTTATTCATTTAAAAACATTTTAAAATTTACATATTATGAAATAAATTTTATTTCTCTTTATTCTGTCATAAGGGACATTTTAAATTAACAGTTGATATTTTTAAAACGTTTGATAAACAATTTTTGTTTTTCAATAAATATTTTAACAAATGAGCACCAAAGATTTAAAATAACCTTTGTTTAATTGACTGGCATTTTTCTTTTCTAATATTATTTTTTGCAGATAATTAAAATAAAACTTTGTAAAACATTATTTTTGGTAGCTATAAAAAAATTGTCGTTGCCTGCAACTAAAACTTTTACAATAATAAAATATTATTTTGCAGATTGCTTTTACATTCAATAGATTTATATTTTTATTAAGATAACTATATTCTAATTTATTTAAATGAATCTTGTTATCTGGCATATGAAATAACTTTAAAATGGTCCAATTATAACTTGGTGAGAAAATAATTCAAATTTCCTGTGAAAGAAAAAAAATAAAATATAAGCTAAACTCTGAACTTGTACTGAGTTTTTTTCCTTATAAATATTTATATTGTTTTAAAATAATAATACAATGTAAAAGTTTTATTACTTAAAATAAAATTACAAAAAATAATTATTTAAAATATTGTCAAGTAATTTATGCTCATATAAGTATGAACTTAAACATATCTCTCATTAAATATTCTGGTAAAATGTACAATTACTATTAGTAGATATTTCTAAATAAATAATTATTTTGAATGTATTACTTATTAAATTTAGCTATTCTGGTTTTTGAATTATTTTTTTAAAATTTATTGATAGATAATTTATTTATATGTAAAAAATAATTTTATTTAACAACAATATAATTTTTTGAAAAAAAAACTAAATTTATGATCACAATTTATACTTCAATTTAAAAAAAAACACAAAAAAGAGCTATTATAGATTAATGGAAAAAACTTATTAGCTTCAAGATGATTATAATCTAGCAGTAATTGATGGTTCTCTGGCAATATCAAATGGCAAAAGTTATCTCTATTTACATGGATATAATCTCATTTCTATTTTTTATTTTAATAACAATCCATTAAAATATCAAACTCAATATACATATATACATAAATCTGCTTTGCATAAAGTCAAATGGTTGTTTATAATTGTAAATCATATGATAACAGCCAAAGTTTACCCAAACCATGAATCTGAAATTTGTTGCCAAATATGTATTTTAAGAAGAATGCTGCCAAACAATGTAACATGCTGGAGTTTTAATATTCATAGGAATTTAAATAAACCTTTATATATAGACAAATATAACTTATAAAATATATATTGACAATATAATTGTAGATTTATGGTTTAGATAAACTTTGGCTGTTATCATGTGATTTACACATATGTATGATAAATGATTACTATATAATTAGTTTGAGCAGATTTATTAATTAAAATGATACTTTTCTCAAAAAGAACTATGGCCAATTAATAAAAATCTATATGTTATATATATATATATATATATATATATATATATATATATATATATATATATATGTTAAAACGAAGATTTGCACGGGTTAAATATATAAAATACATATTTTGCGGGTTCATCTGTGTTAACAACTTTTAATATCAATATACTGACGTTTCGAAACGTCAGTATATTGATATTAAAAGTTGTTAACACGGATGAACCCGCAAAATATGTATTTTATATATATATATATATATAATCAAATAAATTCATAATATTCCACTTATGATACTTCATTATTTTAAGTTATTGACTAGTTAAAAAGATAATTGATTCACCTCTCTCACTAAATGTGTATTTTTGAATAGGTTTAATTTATTTGAATAAAACTTATTATCTATCATTTTAAATAACTTTGAAGTGGCTTAACATCAATGTGATTGTATTAAAAATTTCATGAATTAATATAATTGATAGATTTGGTTCTAAAACAAAATACTTATGCAGTATATTCATATACACAGATATATATTGAAATAAATATTTCTATGGATTGTTATTATAATAATTAATAGAAATGAGGAGATAATATTCATTAAATAAACATAGACATTTACCTTTGCTATTACCAAGAAATTATCAATTACTACTAATTGACAATTCCTGGGGGCTAGGGCACTTTCTCTCATAAATCTATAATAATTATTTAGTTGTGGATCTTTTGTTAAATAAAAGGAGACCTTCCAGAAAAAGAGCTATTATAGGTTTATGAGAAAAACTTGTCTAGCCTCAGGAATTGTCAATAAGCGTGTGCTATTCCGATCTTAGTAATTGATAAATTCTTGGTAACAACAAAGATTAAAGTTTATTTCTATTTACAGGATATTGTCTTCTCATGTCTATTATTTATGTGTGTAATAGTAGGGACAGAATCTTAGACTTTTAAGCTTCCAACAACTATCTACTCTATATTGTACAACTGATATGCACAACTACGTAAATCATTTTCAATATATGTATTTCATGCTGAATCCACACTCATCAGTTGGTCTAAATCACTATGTCCCACACATATATAAAATCAGTGCCCAGTTTATATTAAGATCTTCAAACTTTAATGGACAAGCTCCAGTCATCTCTACTCTCCAACTTACTTTAGCCATCCATATCATTGAAAATCTGAAGATATAATGCTCAGGGCCTTTGTTGCTGCTCAATATTATTGTTGTATTCATGTTATTTTATATCATTCTGATCCCTCACATATAGAAGCTTAATATATCTATTTAAATATACAGAAGAATGATTGGCAGAATGCAGACCGGATATGTAATATTTAAATACATGTATAGTGTCTTTACTAAATTTAATGTAATTAGAAGGGAGTTGAACTCAGACTTTCAAACTCCTTACTGCTATCTATGCTATCTTCTACAATTGATACACATAACCACATACATGTGAAAATATAAATTATCTACATTATACCATCCCTCTTTTGAATAATTAATTGGACATAATAATGTCCTATATTTGAGAGGTCAGAATGACTTATAGTTAACATGGGTATGACAATAATATTACCAACTACAAGAGCTTTGAGTATTACATCTTCAGATTTTCAATGATAAGAAGAGATGAAGAGTTGGAGGTGGAGAAAATTGAAGCTTTTCCATTAAAATTTGTGTATTATAAACTGAGTGCTGATTGAATATATGTGTGGGAGGTGATGATCTGGACCAACTGATGAATTCTGGTTTAACATGAAATGTGAATTTTGGAGATCATTTATCACATGTTTGTTTTCATGTCTATTAGTTGTATAAGATGGATTAGATAATTGTAGGGAGTTTAAAAGTCTTATTTCAATTCTCTTCTAATTACATTAAGTTTAGTAAAAACAGTATATATATATATATATATATATATATATATATATATATATATCATATATATATATATATATATATATATAGTAATAATAACAAGTCAGATGTCACATGACTTATATATAGCTTGCACTTACAAATATGTAAAATTAAGAGCATGCTAATAGCTCTAAACAAGCTTTTTTTTTTATTTATTTATGATAAATGCTACTACAAGAGAAAGCATTCAAATCTTTTTTATCTTGGATTGTCCCCATCCCCAGACCGGTTTCAACCTATGGGTCTCTTCAGTGAGGAGTTGGGACATTAGATCTAAAAAACCAACTCAAGCAAAGCATTTATCTAATAGATAATTGTTAGAAGATCTGAAACTTTTAGACATCTACATGTCTTTAAAGTCAGCTCTCCAACTGAAAAAATCATATGGGCCTGAACTTAATTCAGATACTCCATATATTAGTAGGCTTAGCTCTTTAATTTAGCTAAAGCCACAACAGCAAAATAATAATAGTAATATTAACAAGTCAGATGTCACTAAAGAGACCCATACGTCGAAACCGGTCTGGGGATGGGGACAATCCAAGATAAAAATGATTTGAATGCCTTCTCTTGTAGTAGCATTTATCATAAATAAAAAAAAAAGCTTGTTTAGAGCTATTAGCACGCTCTTAATTTTACATATTTGTAAGTGCAAGCTATATATAAGTCATGTGACATCTGACTTGTTATTATTACTATTATTATTTTGCTGTTGTGGCTTTAGCTAAATTAAAGAGCTAAGCCTACTAATATATGGAGTATCTGAATTAAATTCAGGCCCATATAATTTTTTCAGTTGGAGACCTGACTTTAAAGACATGTAGATGTCTAAAAGTTTCAGATCTTCTTCTAACAATTATCTTTTAGATAAATGCTTTGCTTGAGTTGGTTTTTTAGATCTAATGTTCCAACTCCTCACTGAAGAGACCCATAGGTTGAAAGCGGTCTGGGGATGGGGACAATCCAAGATAAAAATGATTTGAATGCCTTCTCTTGTAGTAGCATTTATCATAAATAAATAAAAAAGTTTGTTTAGAGCTATTAGCACGCTCTTAATTTTATATATATATATACAATCAAATGTTTTAATTCAATGTAGAAGGTGATAAACCTTTTAAAGTTCATTGGTTATTAAGTAATCAAATGTTTTGTTTTGTAATAGTTTACATAAAGTTTGAGCATCAGAATGATAGAGATGAACCCAACAATCTATGTTTCGTGCACTCTGAAACTGTCACTCTACTATAGCACTAAACCCACAAGACTATATGAGATATCTGAAGAGATAGAGTGCTCTTAATCCAGATCTTTGAGACGTATATTGTCATAGAACATAAATCAGAATTTAGTTATTATATATTTATATATTTCACATTGTTTTTTTAAATAATACGCTGATAGAGGATCCTTAATAGCTCTCATTCGTAATAATAAACAAACATAATGTATATATTTATTTGTTTAAATAAAACATCAACGTATTTGTAATGACATTTATTTTGTTTTACATTCGAGTCTAAAACAGTTACCAAACTCAGCATAATTATTTGGGGGATAATTTATCTTTATGACGAAAAAATAAGATTTTATAATCACTATCGGCTACAATTTCCTATTGCCGTACGTACTACTACTTAAATTACTTCCCATGTGTATTGTTATATCTTCTGGGGCGTAAGATATCATCAAGTGAAGATTATCAATCAAAATCATAAATCTATTTTAGAATAATTGCTCTTTCATCAAAGATATCACTGCCTCAAGATATAACATATATATATATATTACTACATTTTTAACACTTTTAGTCTAATATATGTTATACTCTTAAAAATATAAATGCATAGATACCTATACGGACAAACAAAGTAATGTATAGATAGGTTGTATGTGAATAAAAGAGTAAATAAATAAACAAATAAATAGATAGATGACAAACAAATATGTATAGAGATTGATTGGTAAGTAATACCATATGGTTTGATACAGTTGTAGATTGATAAATTCCAAAGCTTGAGGTGCATATTTTAATGTCCAGCTTTGTCACCTCCGGTTCTCAAACTTATTATGAACTCACAATCAATAAATTTATTTGATTATTCTTTATAGATAGATAGATAGATAGATAGATAGATAGATAGATAGATAGATAGATAGATAGATAGATAGATAGATAGATAGATAGATAGATAGATAGATAGATAGATAGATAGATAGATAGATAGATAGATAGATAGATAGATAGATAGATAGATAGATAGATAGATAGATAGATAGATAGATAGATAGATAGATAGATAGATAGATAGATAGATAGATAGATAGATAGATAGATAGATAGATAGATAGATAGATAGATAGATAGATAGATAGATAGATAGATAGATAGATAGATAGATAGATAGATAGATAGATAGATAGATAGATAGATAGATAGATAGATAGATAGATAGATAGATAGATAGATAGATAGATAGATAGATAGATAGATAGATAGATAGATAGATAGATAGATAGATAGACAGACAGACTGACAGACAGACAGAAAGATAGACAGACAGACAGACAGACAGATAGATAGATAGATAGATAGATAGATAGATAGATAGATAGATAGATAGATAGATAGTTAGATAGATAGATAGATAGATAGATAGATAGATAGATAGATAGATAGATAGATAGATAGATAGATAGATAGATAGATAGATAGATAGATAGATAGATAGATAGATAGATAGATAACAAATTACCTTAATTTAATTGTCAGGTTTCAAATGTTTAAAACTTTGATAGAGATCATTATATGAAAATGTATTAATTACTTTTACTAGTCATTTATTAAGCTAGAACTATCTCTTGCCTAGATATATACTTTAAGCCTTTCTTAATATCTGCAGTGTTCGAATATATATATATATATATATATATATATATATATATATATATATATATATATATATATATATATATATATATATATATATATATATATATATATATATATATATATATATATAAAGCAGTCAACACTTAGACAATCCCAAATAAATAACAATCAACCATCTTAAACTATTACATTTTTATTTACAACTGTCAAAATCACACCACTCACAACTCTGATACCATCCACCTCAGATAAATACAATAATGATTATTACTAATCATTTACTAAACTAGAGACTATCTCTAGCAGAGATATAAACTTTAAACCTCAATTAAAGATTAATATATCTGATTTTTTAAATTTTAAATATTCACACACATGGAGTTACTCATCTTTCTCCCCCATGTGTAATATCTTTATAGATATATTAAACAACCTCCATAACTCCTTTTAACACACACACACACATACACACACTTATATATATATTGTGACCTTTGACTTTGTCAAGAAAGATAGTGTTTATTATTGCTGATCTTTAACTAAAAAAAAAAATATGAAAGGAGTTTATTAAATTAAACTATCTTTGTAAATTATATAAGCATAGACAAGTCTAAATAATCGATGATTAAAATATTTCTGTCATAAAAGGTAATTTGTTTTAATTGATTGCTTTGCTAAAATATTTTAAAGTTATAATTAAAGCATATGTTAATAAGTTAAATCTAAAATGTTGCTAAAATCAATGTAAATGCATTACCTACTAATGAATTTTTAATTAATAAAAGAGGATACTCAAAAATTGACTCAACCTGCATGATTTGCAAAAAAGAAGATGAAACCATCAACTATTTCAGATTCAGATGTAATCAACTAATGCAACTTAAAAATACACCAATGAGTCGGATCAAGAAAAATCAATCTAAATTATTTAATTTGAAAGAATATATCAGAAAAGGATCATAATTCTTGATCATCTATTGTGGATTACTAGATGTAAGCTAGTATTTAATCATCAAAATTTTAATCCTATTAACTTCATGCAGAAAAATCTAAAGAAAACAAGAACAAAAGATAGCTTGATAATCCCTAAGGTTATTTTATCATGACTTGAGTCATGCTAAATTTATCCTCTCCATGGCCCAACCAATAAGATGCCCCAAAAAGGAGAAAACAGAAGAGTAACTGACTCAAATTTGGGAAAAACAAATGAAGGAATGAGAAAACACTTTGAACTAAATATGTACCAAATAATCTTTAATCTAATAATGCAATCTTTAATAAATTATTTTGGAAACTAATATTAAAGAAGTTTAGATGATTTACTACAAATTAGAATAATATATAAATAAACAAACAAACTTCTTTTAAAAACTTGTTTTTTTATATGACTATAATCATCAATAAAAAATTCAACATTTCGACTATTCTCCTTTCCTATTGCAAACAATCACAATAGAAAATGGGAGTAAGATATGTGTGTCTTGAAAAAGTTTAACGTTAGATTTTTTATTGATGATTATAGCCATATAAAAAGCAAGTTTTTAAAAAGAGTTTGTTTATTTATATATTGGATATTTATGAACTATTTTAAAAAGAACTGTTTGGTTGATATATTAAATTAGAATAACTAGAATATTATCTGAATTAACTATAATGTTAATTAAATTAATTAAAGTTTAATTTAATTTTTTTTTCATATGTCAAGGCATCTGCCGGGACACAAACCCACAACCGTCTGCAACCAACTACTTACTTGCAAGGCTGTTGCGATGACCTCTTGGCTAACAACGCTTGACAGGGTTAAAATTAAAGGAGTAGTTATTATAATTCAATAGAATATTTTATTTAAAATAATTAGTAATAGTAACCAGTCTATTTGTCTAAATAATAATATTAAAATTAAGATAGAGATTAAATTATATCCGTTTAATTTAGAAATAGATAAGTAAGTTTTTTTGTTATTCAAAGAAACTTTAAAATTTATATTAACCCTTAAACCGCTAATTTTATCATTGGTTGTATCAGATAAAAATCAAATCTTTTAATTGGCCAACTCACAAACTGAAGACAAAGCCTATTGTTAAAACATATTCGCCTATAATATTAAATTCAACTCAGATACGTTTATAAAAAGTATATAATTAATTTTTAAGGTTGTGAAGACAACGAAAGTTCTTTCAAAAATAAATTGCTATTTATTTATTCTAAGATATTCAATATCGGCAACATAAAAGTTATAATGTAAACAAAAAGATCGACTTTTACGTTATAGAAAAGTAAATATTTCTTTTTATTACAACTTCAATATTTGTACTAAAATCTTCAATATTTTTCGAAAATAATTTTGTTTTTTTATTATTCTCTCTGAAAATTATGTTTAATTTCCATAAATATTATTTAATAATAATTTAAATCGTATTCGAAATGAAAATCTCAGCGTTTTTCTTTATTTTCTTTGATCAGGCAGTTTCTTTGTTCTTTCCAGCCAATCAGAATGTCTTTTTCGGCTGAGAGCATGCTAAGAACCAATCACAAATAATGTTCCTTCTTTGTTTAGGTTTAAATGCGTTTTTTTCTATTTTTTACTTCTAAAATAAATCGGAAGATGTCACCATCGTACAGAACTTTTAAAAACGAATTCAATACGTATTTAACGAATTTTTTCGTATGAAAACGAACTGAGTTAGAGTGATTTCAGATGTCGACGAGGAGCCTCGTCGGGCGTGGGAAAAGGGTTAAAGGATAGAGAATAATTTTTAAATGTGTGAGTGAACGTGCTTGCAATAATAATTTCAGATTTTTATTTATTAATGGAAATAATTCTTATTTTGTAATATTTAATATTATTCTAGAGATTTTGCTTAGTTAGAAGGATTAAAGAAAATATTAGTGAATCTCTAATAGTATTCATTCATATAATTTAAAAGAGTTTAAACAAGTTAATAAAATTAGTATTTATTTTATATTTTAATATTTTATTTAACAATATAACTTGGGTTGATGGAAAATTCCTATACTGTCACATGATCATCTGGTGATTTATTATTAAATTTAGAGAAAGATTATAAAAAGACCAATCAACTCTTAATTTAAAGGTGAAGAAATCTGTAGGAAATGAGGTTTTATGTATATCATAATGGTTGACATTAGAAAACTATAAAATGATACACACACACAGTTTTGGAGAAGTGTATTGAAAAGAGCAGGAGAAATACATTAAAAGGGAAGCAACAGCAAAAGGAAAGAAGCAGAGTTAAGGAAAGATAAATTTATTTTTCTGCTGCCAGAAGAATTTGCAGATGGAGTAAAACTTTGATAAATCAAAAATAAAGGAGAATTTTTTAATAAGTTTTTTCTTGTTAAAAAAGACATAAAACTATAGCAGATACTAATTCTCATCCAAAGATAATCAGGGAATCTCAAAGTTACAAAAGAATTTATAAATGGGATGTTAATTAATTGTCTAAAGATGATGAAATTGTTTTCTGGAGCCAAAATGTTACAGGTATTCTGTTTAAATTATCTTAATTCAGTTAAAACATTATTCATTACAAACTATTTAAATTTCTCATTTGGAAGTAGATGTCTTGGAAGTTTATCTTAATGTTAGCTACAATAAATGTAACATTCTGCTTTAAATTGTTAAGATAATATAATTTGCCAAAACATTTAAAAAGTTTTATTGTCTTTAGAAAATTCTTATTTTGAAGCAGATTCATTAGAGGTTTATCATTGTAACGATAATAACCTTAGTAGTCTGATAAAACTCATTAAGATAATATGATTCATCAGAAACTTTTTAAATGTTTATTATCTTTTGCTTCAGATAAAATTATTTAAAGAAATAATTATTCATAAAAGACAAAACCATTGTTGTGAACATTAATGATTTTTTTTATCATAGGAATTAAATAGTAGCTTATTGTAAAATTTTGTTTGATAAAGTTATTGAATCATTTACTGATAAATTAATATTACTAATTTTGGAGAATTATTAATATAAATTTATATATTTGATAAAGTGTTAAATAATTAACAAAATATTGTTATTTTCGATTAAACTTAATAGTTATTTTAAATATGCTCAAATTTAGAGATGGAAATTTTAATCAAACTGTTATAGATAATATTTCAATAAACTGTATTATATGTAAATGTTTCATATATATATATATATATATATATATATATATAAAGGTTTTGGTAAAATTTATGCTTAAAATTTAAGTTATACATTATATCGTATTATGATTATTGTATGCTATTTTAAATATTATTTTTTATATTTTATCTGTTATGGTTTTTCCTTTACTTTTTTAAATAATTTTTAAGCAAAAAATATCTAGAAAAATATTATAATTTTTAATATGTGCATTTGAAAAACCTGTGAAACCTTTATATGTGTTGGTATTTTGAATATTATACAGTTTATTCCAGAGTATTTTATTATATAAAAGCATATATTAAGTTTATTGATTAAAATTGAAATTGGTATTGTCAAGATGTGGACTACTTTTATGTCCAACTTGAATCAACACTCATATATATATATATATATATATATATATATATATATATATATATATATATATATATATATATATATATTGTACCAGTATAAATATAGAAAATTTTGTTGGTTGCCTGAGAGATACAGACTCCACTGAACTTGAATTAAATTTTATAGTAAATAAGATTGATTCAAGCAAGATAAAAAAAAACCTATATATTTTGACCAAATTTATCACATGTACCAATACAATATTATGTTAAATTGATTAGTAATAAATGATAGCTTCTAAAATGTAATATAATTATAAGATAGTAGTTTGGTTATTAAACAATTTGTATTTGTTAGAGTCTATTTGTAATGATGATATTAATTTAAAAAGTAATTAATACCCTAACTGAATAACATACATAATGTTAATAATAATAGTTTATTTACAACTGAGAAACAATATAAATAATAAGAATATAATGAATAAATATAGTTTCTTATGAAATATTTGCATCACATGTCTAGACTTGTAGTGATGTAAACAACAAACTTACATTTAAGGAAAATATACTTGTTTGTAATGAAATCTTAACAGGGAGATATAAAATAAGAGCTTTAACTTATTATAATTTTACACATATAATAAACATATAAAAATGTAAATATGTTGTTTGTATATGCTTGAATTGATATAATTAAAAATTGGAAAGATTATAATTATCTTTCTTTAGTTATGTTTATATTTTTATTATCCATCCTTAAGAGACAAATCTAATATAAATAATTTTTAATTCAACATCAGAAAATTCCAGAATAGAACTTAATAATCCACAATGAGTGTAAATTACGGGATAAGTAAATATTTCATAAATATTTCATATTTAATAAAACATCCAATGACAGTAAACATAATAATATGAAGACATTATTAAACTTTCCATTAATAGATAGTATAGTTTTATATCAGGAGGCTTTGATGATAGTAATCCATTTATCTAGTTACTATGCATGGTGTATTCACTTGCATTATGTGTTGAATATAGATAATATGGTTAAGTTTTCATTTTAAAATATCTGTGCGATTTCATTATCTTAATTTTTTAAGGAAATAACAATGCTTATTTTCTAATATTATGTGATAGTCCTTAAATATAGAAATATGCAATCAAACTGGAGATCTATTCATGATAAATCTAGCTGATAAACATGAACTAATCCAATAGTTTATGCCATGATGTTGTAATGAAAATAAATAAAATTAAGTGGCTGATATTTTTTATTAATAATCCCACATTTTTATGCATTAACATTATTATTGCTAATATTCTGATAGATTTATTTGTTCTCACTAGATTTAATCTTTCAACATTTATTTTGATATTAAACCATTATTATTTATTGTGATATAATAAATTTGACCTCATTTGATAGATATTTTTGTTTAGAAACTAAATAATTTTTTTAAAAATCACATTTAATTTTTAGAATTATTTTAAAAATTAAATTTTAATCAAAACAAAATGATGTCATATGCTCAAATTTCAGCTGGAGTCAATTCAATTTTCAAATTGAATGAAATTATATTTGTTTGATGTTTGTTTTAAAAATCTAAATGAATTATTTTTAATAACTACTAAATCTATTGATTTTTGCTTTAAAAGTTTATTTTTTTTGTAATTCTTACAATGTTGCTAAATATTATAACAATTTGCTGATTGACCACATTTCTAGACAGCTATGGTTTCCATGACCGTAATCTGTATAGTAACAATATTCAGAAGAATATATTATGTTATGTTTATAAATAAAACATTGTAAAAAATAAATACTTAATATTTATTTTTAATTTTTAATAATCATTACGCAATTATGATACAAATATAATCATAAACTTTTAAAACAGTCAAGTTTTTAGACCATCATAGTATTTTGATGATCAAATATTACCTTAAAGTATTCTCACAAATTTTGAGATCACCAAATATACAATGACTACTCATCATTGCATGGTTTCAGTTTCTTTGAAATATTGATTATTTGATTTTCATGGCAACTTTTTTTTTAATTTTTTTTTTAAAAAAAGCTTTGCAAAATTTTTAACAGAAGGTGTAAAACACAAATTTATTTTCTAGAAATTTCAGACACAATTCTCATTCCATACTAAGCATACACATATATGTATTTGAAGTCAGATAAATTTTCTTTGAATATTTTGGTTACACAAAATAATTTTTGAAGGAGAGTTCTAAAAGCTAGGTCATTGCTAAGCCATTGATTTACAATTTGTTTGTTTGGAAAATAGACATTAACCTGTTTTAAGCAATTATGAGGTTTACTTTCTCTATATAAATGATTATAGATGTATACATTATTATCTTTGTAATGAAATAAGGTTTGTTAGATATTCAACTTTCTCCTGCAGTAAATGAGTATATAGTATGAAATTATGCTTTAAAGAGAAAGAATTCCAATATGTTTTATTTTTCTGAATAATTCACAATCTTCTTAATTTATTTCATTGAACAATGTAATGTCAGCTGCTATTGTTATTCATCTAATTTGCTTGCTGCTATCTAGAGAATTTTATAAGGCAATTATCATTATTATAAAACAAATTAATTACTAAAAATATTAGTTATATGCACATATACAAAGATTTATACACACAAACCTGCTTTTTATTGTTTATTCATTAATGTTATTACTGGAATGTATATATATATATATATATATATATATATATATATATATATATATATATATATATATATATATATATATATATATATATATATTGTAACGTAATAAATGTAGTTCAAAAGATATAACTAAGTAAATTCAAAAATTAAATGTTGATCAAAAGATATTATTAGATCTGAGTAAAGGAGTCCGATATCAAAATTAAAGGTTGATCAAATTATTATAGATGGTTACCATATAACTATTACCATATAAGTGAAGGAGTTCAAATATCAAGAATTATAAGCAAATTATTAATAACCAGTATTTGACTCAGGTATATGGAAATCACGTGAAGTGAGTACACTAGTAATTCAATAAAATATAACTCAGGTATACAGGCATTAGGTTTTATCCACTTTCATTCCTTGGTTTGATGTTAAGTGCATGTTTAAACAAATACTAAGTGAATATGGTCTAGCAGGGCGCCACTAGATTATCTGAATCTAGACACGGTTATATCTGATAACCTTTCACATGTACCGGGTTTGAATCCCTTTTTGGTACTTTATTTCTAATAAAAATGAGAGATTTTGCTTTTTGAGCCATATCACTATAAGCACTAATAGTTAGGTAAAAGTAAAACATCTTTAAACCAAAGTGGAGTATACTAGACATAAATCATTTCTCAGATCTTAGCATAACAAATGTGTTTCAATAGTTTTGTAAGTTTACTAGCTCAGATTATATATAAATAATTTAGGATGGCAATTCACTCATCCTTGCATGAAATAGATGATGGGATGTGGTTATAATAATACTAATGACAAGGGTTTCAACTACAGCTCTAGGACTAAGCCTAAACATAAAACTAATTTTTATAAAGAGATTCCTAATTATTGCTTAATTTTAGCATATTTACTTATATCTTAAATAACTAATATTCAACCATTGATGATGATGAATAATCACACTTAACAAAGACTACACTTAATGAAATATATACGCCTCGTTTAATAAAACAAACTAATATTTATTACTACATTTCTAACATATACATAAAAATTTCTAGATAAATATGAAAACTGACATGAATAATAATAATAATAATTGATTATATTACAATCCTCAGATTAATTTCACGTTCTTCCCCCTTTCCCTTCAAATGTATTTTGTATTAAATTGGACGTCACATTGACCATGATTTTCACTCCATGAGAAAAATATTTCAAGAGAGAAAAAAAAAAATATTATCTGCTCATTAACACACATACTTTAAAATCCAACATGTAAATAGAATGTAAAAAAAAAAAATATGTTAGTAAAATTGAAAGAGCAAGTTTTAGAAAAAAGTTTTAAATTATTTTCTCCCCCTCCCTTCCAAGCGCTGAAATCTATACTGAACTTGAAACAAAATAATCTAATATTCTAATACTACTCATTATTCCACATTCACTTCCAATTATACACATATAAAAATATTATTATGTATGTGCGTGTTTTATCCCATAATAACAAAATATTATTAAAACCAAAATAATAATATTAGTTAAAACTAAAATCATAATACCATAAAAAAAATTGTTTTACATATTCATATTTCATAACTGTAAAATTAATAAACATATAATTTTGATACATTCAAGATAATTTGTGAAGCTCAAAGTTATTATTAGTAAGACATTCTTGTTTTAATCGATCTGAATAGTCTTTAAAAGTTCTTTAAATAAAAATATACCACTTTATTGCTAAAATGTTTATTAAGACTGATATCATAAAGAAAATAGATATAAAAAGTCATATTACCGATCTTTTGTTTGTAGCGAATTTCCAAGGGTTCAAACTTGTCTTGTATAATGTTTATATTTCTGTAGCTACCATTTCCGTTTTACTGGGAACAATCTCTTTCTTGAGGTGGATAGCTATTTAATGATGATGACTCTATTGAGGTTATTTGCATTAGTGGATAATTTGGAAATCATTATATTAATTTTTCTTCTTTTCCTGTCAAGCATGTGGATGAAATACAGCAGTTGTTTCCCCATTTGTAAATTTTCTTGAGTTTAAAATCAGTTGTTGTAACAATTAATTGGACTTGATGATTAATATTTATCAGTAGATTAATTCATCTTCTTTGAATGCAGGTGAATGCTTTCTTACTTCTAGTAAAACATCTTATTTATCTGGTCAGTTGAAAGGTGTAGAATATTATTTTAGACACATCATCTTTTCTTTCCTATGTGATGTGCAGCTTCCCCAGATGGTCCGGCAAATGGAATATACATATAATTTTTCTAGCAAGCCATTTTTTTATATTTTCAGCATTAAATTTGATAGTTTAACAATCTCAATCAATCACAACAATAATCTAAGACAGCTTTTTATATCCAATTTTTAGCTAACTTAACCAATCAGAGATAGCATCACTTGCTATTTTTGGACAAATTTGTTTTAATTAGATCTCTAATTTATTTTCAACCAAAGTATTTTTCAACTGAAAAGTTTAATCCTTTTTCCAGACACTTTTGTTTTAAAAAAAAAATAGACTCAATTCTTATTTCCTTTCTTTTGTTTTTTCTTTCTTTTTAACATCCAGGTAACACTTCAAATCTTTGAGCTTCCTTTCTATAGATCTTGAGATAAGACAATTTCAAAATTTATAGCTCCAAAGTGACAATCATTTACAAAAAATTTACTACAAAGATCGATATCTGATTAAACAGATTTCCTGTTTTAACAAAAAAAAAATTGTACAAAAAAAATAATTTAACAGATTTAATACTTCCTTTTCTTTCAATATTTAGGAGATGTAAAATTTTGTATGTAATGTACACTCATCCTTCATTCTTTCAAATCATTCATAAACTAACCTTAAATAATATGATTACTAGCTTAGTAATTATAACCCAATTATTTAATTAAGTCTGTAACTTTTAAATCCCACTTATAATTAAAGAAAAGCAAAATAGAAGCATAGATTAGTTTTAAAGAAAGTTAAAATGTTTAATATTGGAAATATAAAACAAATAAATAATTTACACATACATTGCCTATATGTATGCATTATAACTTTGCTTTCTAAAGAAATTAAACATTAAATAGTTTAAATGTGTGTATTACCTTTCTATCAACACACAAACAAATAAAGCATATAATTGTTGTCCCACTCTCTTTCTGTTTAAAGCTTTTAGAACTGGACCTTGTAGGGTTTAAACTTGGATGCCCTACAACTTCCTTTATGGTTATATAAAATTGTGATGATGATTTTGTTTGACCTTTTCTACATGCACATTACTATAAATTTGGCTAGTGACCAAATTGTAATGGCACAACTTTCTCCCCCTTCGGATAAAATCATCAGCACTTTTGTTTTAACTATATTTAAAAAAAAAATCCTAACTAATAAATACTTATAATATATATAAAAAAAAAAATTAACTACTGGTAAATATATTTTTCATTAAAAAAAAAACCTAAAAATAATTTATTTGGAGATCTTTGCCAGGCTATTCTGCTGAAGTATAAGGGATCAAACTCCTAGCATTATAGGTCCCCTTATTCCCATCAAGAGCAGCAAGCATAAAGGCATTCTCCCCTATTTTCTTGGTAATTTGGAATGGCTTTTTCTTTTCAAAACATATTGTGGTCTGCATAAAAATGCACCTGTACATCCAGTCCCTTTTTAATATTTCCATTTTTCATCTTGACTGGATATTTATAAAACATATCTGGAGGTTTTATTTTATATAACCTCCTATTACAAACTCTATTTAGAAATATGGACTCTTGGTACCATACATAATATGCCTTCAAGTTTTTCAGAGAGATTGACTCTCTATACAATACATACTTTATTTTTAAACTTTCTAGAAAGATTGACTCCCTGTACCATATGTAAGGCATCTTTGAAGTTTTCCAGAGAGGTTGGCTCTCTGGGCCAGATATCATTTATCCTTACATCTTCCAGAAAGATTGACTCTTGGGGCCATGTATAAGGCACATTTAAATTTTTAAGGCATTTACATTTTCTAGAGAGGTGGATTCTCTGTACCATATGTAATGGACATTTAAACTCTTCAGAGAGATTGACTCTCTGTGCCATGTATAATTTATTTTTAAACTCTCTAAAAAGGTTGACTCTTTGTACCAAATATAAGGCACACTTAAATTTAACAGAGCATTTAAATTTTTCAGAGAGATTGATTCTCTGTCTGATACACACTGGACATTTACATTCTTCAGAGAGATTGCCTCTCTGTACCAGATATAACTTATTTTTGACTTTTCCAGAGCAGTTGAATTTTTCAGAGAGATTTGGACATTTACATTTTTCAGAGAGATTGCCTCTCTATACCATATATAAGGTATCTCCAATCTATTTAAGAAGACAGATTTTTGAAACCACACATGCTGGTTAGTTACTAGATTGAGAACTACAGACTGTTGAAACTTTTGCTCTCTTTCTAAAATAACTGGTTTCATCTCCCTTATTGCCTCTCTTAAATCAATCATCTTATCGGATGCATGAAGTTTTTCCTCCAACTCTCTTTTCCTTCTTTTCACTTCATGATCTATCATCTTATCGGATGCATGAAGTTTTTCCTCCAACTCTCTTTTCCTTCTTTTCACTTCATGATCTATCCCAATCTGCTCTTTGGTCATCGTCTCATTTACTTTCTTTACTGGGAGATTTGGTATTATGGCTAATATCGGCCTTTCTACTTCTTTTTCACCTTGTGGATTGTTAACTAAAGTAGGCATCCTTTTCTCTGACTGACTCTGTTCTGAGCTATCCTTACAGTCATCTGGACTGGTGCTAACATCATTTTGCCTTGAATTTGGGTTTGACTGATCCTGCAGCCCTACATTAATACGATCTTTTAATTCATCTTCACACCTCTTATCCTCTTGTTTTAAACTTTCTACACTTTCTATGCCTTTTCCATCATCTCTTAAACTTTCTATGAGCTGCTTCCTATCTTCTCTTAGACTATCTATACTTATTATACTGTGCTTACTAGCTTCTCTTAGACATATTATACATTTCTCTATCTTTTGTTCTAGATTTATCATACTTTGCTTACTCTCCTCTCTCATACTTCTGAGCATCTGCATTATCATGTCCATGTCTGATGGTGCTATCTTTTCTATCTGAGCCTGGCCCACTTCTGACTCCTCATCTACTCCCACACTTGAGGCTGTATTACTGCTACTAACATTAAAGGCATCTTCCTCTACTTCCTCTCTTTCCTTTTGTGTTTTTAAGAAAACCTCCCCATCCTCTTCTTCAGTATGAAAACGATCACTGATTCCTGGTATTGGGGCACCTTCCTCTTCCATAACCTCTTCCATACTATAATTTAGTTCACTCATGTTATAAAACTATGTATATCCCATCTGTACTTCCCTGACCATCAAAAATCCACACATCTTCTCCCTGTCTGACACCTATTCTGATCAACTGACTGATTTGATTTTCACCTTATTATGCATTTACAAATACAACAAAAAAATTTTTTAATATCCTTATTTAATGAACTACATAACAATAATCTATATAGTGCATGTCTGTCTGTAATAGCCCAAATTATACATTCATCCATTCTCCCAGAAATCCGACAGATATTGACAGTCCACAGAATGACTAGCAGTTCACAATCTTGAGATAAATAAAAGAATTCAGTCACAGCACTATAATCACACAATGCATCACGAGCACTCAGAAGATCATCCCAATTCGATCACTATTAACTACCACAACCCTTGATTGAATGAAGCAAACTCTGTTGCAATAAAAGAACTATTAAGTCTTAGGGGCTAAGATAGATAAACTATGCCTTGCTCTCTCTCTTGGAGTCTTATGTGGCAAGTATCAAGGAATGCCCTGCTTATTATCAACTACAAAAACGAAACCTTGCTCTCTCTCTTGGAGACTTATAGGCTGATATCATGGCAGGACTACTGTTAACTGCTTCATGATAACATAAGAATAACATATAACTGGATTGGAAAACTATGCCATGCTCTCTCTCTTGGAGACTTATAGGCTGATATCATGGCAGGACTACTGTTAACTGCTTCATGATAACATAAGAATAACATATAACTGGATTGGAAAACTATGCCATGCTCTCTCTCTTGGAGACTTATAGGCTGATATCATGGCAGGTCTGCTGTTAACTGCTTCATGATAACATAAAGATAACATATAAATTGGGTTGGAGCAGTGAATGGGTTTGATCATTCATAAGTTACACGAAATACATAGCATTCTCAAGGCAATGACAAAACTCCTCACTCATCATCAAAACTACAATCTAACCAACCACACTCCAATGATCAACCATCCAATCAAACCTCTAAAATCATAGACTTTTTACAAAATGAACTCCCCAAACACACATGAGACTACTATTCCATAATTCAACACTATTACTATGCCTATCCTATCTGGCAATAAATTATTTTAATGTTCCACAAAAAAAAAAATCTATTATTTATTTCACCTTTGTCTTAAGTTGTGATATTCATCTCTATTTTCAAAATTGATAAAAAAAAAAAAAAAAAACTAAGCTGTTTTATGGCTGTACCCATTTTATCATCATCAATGAAAGATTAAATCATATTAAACATCATCATCTAAAATAAGACTGTTTGGCCAAGAAAATTTTGTAAGACAAAAAAAAATTTTTACTGAAAAAAAAAATTTTACTAAAAAAAAATTTCTCTATTTTTAACCACACATCTCCCATCACTCTATAGACTCTCTTTTTCAGGTATATGGTAAAATATCAGGCCCCAGTTGGGTGTCCATTGTAACCAATTTATAGGTCGCTCAAATAATTATTTAAAGGCTCAAATAAAAAAGATATTACCATACCTGAGTGGTCTACAATATATAAGAATGATCATAATATTTAAAAGAAATAAGTAAATTATTAACAAATTATTATCAATAAGTATTATATGAAATCACGTGAAGTGAGTACACTAGTAATTCAATAAAATATAACTCAGGTATACAGGCATTAGGTTTTATCCACTTTCATTCCTTGGTTTGATGTTAAGTGCATGTTTAAACAAATACTAAGTGAATATGGTCTAGCAGGGCGCCACTAGATTATCTGAATCTAGACACGGTTATATCTGATAACCTTTCACATGTACCGGGTTTGAATCCCTTTTTGGTACTTTATTTCTAATAAAAATGAGAGATTTTGCTTTTTGAGCCATATCACTATAAGCACTAATAGTTAGGTAAAAGTAAAACATCTTTAAACCAAAGTGGAGTATACTAGACATAAATCATTTCTCAGATCTTAGCATAACAAATGTGTTTCAATAGTTTTGTAAGTTTACTAGCTCAGATTATATATAAATAATTTAGGATGGCAATTCACTCATCCTTGCATGAAATAGATGATGGGATGTGGTTATAATAATACTAAGAATCACTAAATATTATAAAATAAATATTTATTTATGGCCTTTAAACAGTTAAACAGCTCATTAATTAAAATGTTGATGACGATGATGATGATGATGATAATAATGACAAGGGTTTCAACTACAGCTCTAGGACTAAGCCTAAACATAAAACTAATTTTTATAAAGAGATTCCTAATTATTGCTTAATTTTAGCATATTTACTTATATCTTAAATAACTAATATTCAACCATTGATGATGATGAATAATCACACTTAACAAAGACTACACTTAATGAAATATATACGCCTCGTTTAATAAAACAAACTAATATTTATTACTACATTTCTAACATATACATAAAAATTTCTAGATAAATATGAAAACTGACATGAATAATAATAATAATAATTGATTATATTACAATCCTCAGATTAATTTCACGTTCTTCCCCCTTTCCCTTCAAATGTATTTTGTATTAAATTGGACGTCACATTGACCATGATTTTCACTCCATGAGAAAAATATTTCAAGAGAGAAAAAAAAAAAAAATATTATCTGCTCATTAACACACATACTTTAAAATCCAACATGTAAATAGAATGTAAAAAAAAAATATGTTAGTAAAATTGAAAGAGCAAGTTTTAGAAAAAAGTTTTAAATTATTTTCTCCCCCTCCCTTCCAAGCGCTGAAATCTATACTGAACTTGAAACAAAATAATCTAATATTCTAATACTACTCATTATTCCACATTCACTTCCAATTATACACATATAAAAATATTATTATGTATGTGCGTGTTTTATCCCATAATAACAAAATATTATTAAAACCAAAATAATAATATTAGTTAAAACTAAAATCATAATACCATAAAAAAAAATTGTTTTACATATTCATATTTCATAACTGTAAAATTAATAAACATATAATTTTGATACATTCAAGATAATTTGTGAAGCTCAAAGTTATTATTAGTAAGACATTCTTGTTTTTAATCGATCTGAATAGTCTTTAAAAGTTCTTTAAATAAAAATATACCACTTTATTGCTAAAATGTTTATTAAGACTGATATCATAAAGAAAATAGATATAAAAAGTCATATTACCGATCTTTTGTTTGTAGCGAATTTCCAAGGGTTCAAACTTGTCTTGTATAATGTTTATATTTCTGTAGCTACCATTTCCGTTTTACTGGGAACAATCTCTTTCTTGAGGTGGATAACTATTTAATGATGATGACTCTATTGAGGTTATTTGCATTAGTGGATAATTTGGAAATCATTATATTAATTTTTCTTCTTTTCCTGTCAAGCATGTGGATGAAATACAGCAGTTGTTTCCCCATTTGTAAATTTTCTTGAGTTTAAAATCAGTTGTTGTAACAATTAATTGGACTTGATGATTAATATTTATCAGTAGATTAATTCATCTTCTTTGAATGCAGGTGAATGCTTTCTTACTTCTATTAAAAACATCTTATTTATCTGGTCAGTTGAAAGGTGTAGAATATTATTTTAGACACATCATCTTTTCTTTCCTATGTGATGTGCAGCTTCCCCAGATGGTCCGGCAAATGGAATATACATATAATTTTTCTAGCAAGCCATTTTTTTATATTTTCAGCATTAAATTTGATAGTTTAACAATCTCAATCAATCACCATAACAATAATTCAAGACAGCTTTTTATATCCAATTTTTAGCTAACTTAACCAATCAGAGATAGCATCACTTGCTATTTTTGGACAAATTTGTTTTAATTAGATCTCTAATTTATTTTCAACCAAAGTATTTTTCAACTGAAAAGTTTAATCCTTTTTCCAGACACTTTTGTTTTAAAAAAAAATAGACTCAATTCTTATTTCCTTTCTTTTGTTTTTTCTTTTTTTTAACATCCAGGTAACACTTCAAATCTTTGAGCTTCCTTTCTATAGATCTTGAGATAAGACAATTTCAAAAATTATAGCTCCAAAGTGACAATCATTTACAAAAAATTTACTACAAAGATCGATATCTGATTAAACAGATTTCCTCTTTTAACAAAAAAAAATTGTACAAAAAAAATAATTTAACAGGTTTAATACTTCCTTTTCTTTCAATATTTAGGAAATGTAAAATTTTGTATGTAATGTACACACATCCTTCATTCTTTCAAATCATTCATAAACTAACCTTAAATAATATGATTGCTAGCTTAGTAATTATAACCCAATTATTTAATTAAATCTGTAACTTTTAAATCCCACTTATAATTAAAGAAAAGCAAAATAGAAGCATAGATTAGTTTTAAAGAAAGTTAAAATGTTTAATATTGGAAATATAAAACAAATAAATAATTTACACATACATTGCCTATATGTATGCATTATAACTTTGCTTTTTAAAGAAATTTAAATATTAAATAGTTTAAATGTGTGTATTACCTTTCTATCAACACACAAACAAATAAAGCATATAATTGTTGTCCCACTCTCTTTCTGTTTAAAGCTTTTAGAACTGGACCTTGTAGGGTTTAAATTTGGATGCCCTACAACTTCCTTTATGGTTATATAAAATTGTGATGATGATTTTGTTTGACCTTTTCTACATGCACATTACTATAAATTTGGCTAGTGACCAAATTGTAATGGCACAA
>JAQFVV010008250.1:0-36473 GCA_028023455.1 Epiperipatus broadwayi
TGCTTTAATTAAACTTATGGTAACATTACCATAAGCAAAGTTAACATCTCATATTTAAAAATACTTCTTAAATTTAAAATTTTCTACTAGATTAGCATAAAACTTAAATGGACCCATAATCAAAAGGGCACAATATATATATATATATATATATATATATATATATATATATATATATATATATATATATATATATATATATATATATATATATATATATATATATATATATATATATATATATATATATATATATATATATATATATATATAATTCAACTACAATATCTGTTAATTAAAAACTATTGCAATAGCAATAAAATAATAAATATAATGTTAATTAACTATTATGTATAGTGTTTCACTCTACAGAAGTACTTTTTCAATTAATCCCGTAACCCTCCTCAACTGCTATTAAATTAAAAAAAAAAACATAACAGAAGCAAATCTCATCAGCTCAAATCTCATGAATCCCAAATTTTTAACATTAGTAACTTGTCTAATTAAAATATTCATTTTATTTATATTTATTAAATTTGCCTCATTTTTTCTATTATTATGGTTTCTCTCTGCATGAAGAATCTTAACACTTTCAATAACAAAGTGAGATTTATATTTATATATTATTTCATAAACCAAGAAAACAGAAGCAATCATTAAATCATTTTCATTTTTACTTTTGATATCCTTGTATGACAATTCATACTCTTTTAATTTTTTTTCAATACTACATCTCAATTCACCTATATATTATAACATACAGCCACAAAAAATTTGAACACAACATTACTTTTTTTATTTGACAGGTATGATATTTTTAGAATTAATCGTTAACTTATTAACATTATTTGTAACATAAATTGAAACATTAATCACATCTATCTATCTATCTATCTATCTATCTATCTATCTATCTATCTATCTATCTATCTATCTATCTATCTATCTATATATATATATATATATATATATATATATATATATATATATATATATATATATATATATATATATATATATATATATATATATGAGTTATTACCAAAGAATTGCTTGAAGTTGGTTATAAGATTGGGCAGATTGACAATACTTTCTGACAATTTAAAAGAGTTATAATGATTTAAAGGATTTGAAGACTAATAATAAAAATATATTTTCCATATATTTCAAATGCTCAAGTGAAAATTTTTGAGGATACATATAAGAATGTGTTTTGTGTTTCATTTTGTGTCACAATTAACATTAATACATTAGAAAATAATTCTAAAAATGTCATAACTGTCAAGTGGAAAAAGTAATGTTGTTTATGAGATTGTTTGGGGATATATGTTACCATATATAGGTGAATTGAGGTGCAGTATTGAAAAGGAATTAAAGGTGCATGAATTGTTATACAAGTGTATGAAAAGTAAAAAAAAAATAAGAATGATTTAATGACTGCTGAAGTTTTATTGGATTATGAAAGGACATTTAAATATATATTTTTTTATATTGAAAAATGTTAAGATTCATCATGAAAAGAGAAACCCATAAGAAAAAAAATTAAAGAGCTAGTGTTATTTTTTGGGGATTCATGGTATTTAAATTGATGTCATATGCCTCTGCTATATTTTTACAATTTAACAGCGATTGAGGAGGGATGAGAAATTAACCAAAAGTAGTTCTACAGATTGAAAGACTATATATATAATAGTTAATTACTATTAGATTTATTATTTAGATATATAATTTCAGTCTTTTAAAATCTTTAAAGATTTTATCAATACAACAGATCTAGACCAACATATAACTAAAAGTAAAATGTCAAAATTACAAAATTTTCAATTCATATTAAAAATATATCTGACACTATACCAAATATAAATTATATATATATATAAGTTAGAAATTTCATAACTTGCTTTCAGCTTGCATTTTAGGATCACTAGATGGAGCTTTACCAATAGCTTCTAACAAGCTTTTGTTTACTTAAATGCTGAGAGAGATAGAATTCAATATCTTTTTTATTGTCTCCACCTCCAGACCAGCTGGTTTCAAGCTAGTTGGCTAACATCAGTGAAGGGTAGGAAGACTATTTAGTTTCTAGTCTCCCTACCCTTCACTGACATGAGCCAACTAGCTTTAAACCAGCTAGTCTGGAGGTGGAGACAACAAGAGATATTTAATTATTAATCGATTGATTAATAATTGTAGAAGTATAATTCCTAAATTGGAAAGAAGTAATATAATTTATCAGATTTCATGTAGATGTCAGAAATTACATATCGGTGAATCGAGATGTTCTGTGGAAAAAAGATTGAAGGAGCATCAATTATTATATAATCAAATTAAAAATAATGTAAATAGTCAATTTAATACAGCTTCAGAACTCTTTTACCATGAAAAAACTTGTAATTATAAGTTTACATTTAATAATAATGAAATAAAAATATTAATGGAAGAAAGAAATCATAAAAAGAGGAAAATTAAATAGGCAATTTGATTGATAAATATAAGGATGATGTTGTTAATAGGCAAGTTGCAAATATGGCCATACACAGCTTATGGAAATATATGTAACATTAAGTTTTAAAAAATTGAAATTTAGTTAAAGCTGATGAGGATAACAATGTAATCGAAAGCACTATTAAAAAATTTAAACTATAATATAGTATTTACCGTTAAAATTTATATATATAAATTAATAATTTTGGGAATAAACCATGTATTATTTTGCATTACAATCCAATATGTTGGTGGACTAGCAACAACCATTATCAAGATTAACTTTTGAAAGAAAAATCATTAGATCTCAAACAATAATGTGATTCAGTGTGAAATGAGAAATGAGATTCAACTTGAAGTAGCTCAGCATTCATAATAAGAGGCTGAACTACTTCAAATGAATATAAGGCTCTCTCTAAGCATTTACAAAGACTACAATCAAGAAATTTACAACATCATTGCAGCAAGTAATATTTAATATCATTTTCCATTTTGATGCCTTAAAATTTCCCACTTGTAGAATGAATAATACATTTCTCATTAATCTATCATGTAGTAGGAATAAATTTTGACAGATTGCCAATTAATTTCAAACAATGCAATAAACCTGTTTATTAATTGAATCAAATACCTTGACTGAATCAATAAAGGCAGTATATATTTAATTACTTTATTCCCTACACTTCATTTATATTTGCCAGGCAATCAAAGTCATATCTATAGTGCTTTTTAATTCCCAACATTTCATTAACCATCCATCTATAACTGAAAGCAAACTATCAACAAAATTCTGAAGATTTTTGGCTGTAATGGTTAATAATGCTATTCCATGATATTTACCATGATCCAGTTTATTCCATTTACTATTTAAAATATGGGAATGATGAGGTTATATATTAATTGACCATTTACTTGGGATTATTCATATTACACTGCTCTGTAAAATTGAATAAGAGAAAAAGGTGATTGATGGTATTTGACTATCAGAGGCATGTGAAATAATAAACGCTAATATCATGTTATGTATAGATTGACTTTGTTTCATAATTTTTGACTCATAATGAAAATTATAAAAATGTTTTTTTTTTGGATTAATAGAGGATTTTACAAGTTAATTTATTAATAGAAAACATTAATAAAAACTTCATATTCTTGCATTCGCTATCTACATCATGCTTATGATTGGGCTATTATTGGAGTCTTTCTGACTATCGCCAGAATGTTATGAATGTTTTGATTTCTGTTACTGAAACTTTAATTTACAAACTAATGTTGAAAAAGCCTAATGCTTTTTTAATCTTTGATGATTACATTCAAATATCAGCCTTCGCCTGATTGCTATCACTTAAACAAATCTTAATTTGTTTCAATATTTTGGTAGTTATTTAACAAAGATCAAATACGAAAAATAAGAGCTAGCATAATCTTTGTTATAAGTTACTTAGTGAAATGTTCGTAATCATATAATATTTGCCCATACTATAATTATTCTTAAGATTTTACAAAGCACACACACTTAACGAAACATGAAGATACTAAAAAATATTAAAATTTTTCTTCAGATTTTTAATATGATGACTGAATGATCATAATACCAGTCACTATAAGATTTATCTTGCTGTATGTATTTATTGTCAAAGTGCATCTTTGTTGAACAGAGAAGTTAAAAAAAGACAACCGATTATTTGAAAGAGAATTAACGGGTGGAAAGAAAAAAAGATGAGGAGAAAAGAAATATATTCATGGAAGAATCAGAAAAAAAATTTTTTTTCAATATTATAGTATAGCAAGGTCACTTTAAAAAGATCACCATTCTTTTTTTTTTCTTTGAAATTGTGCCTGATAATAAATAACTATGGAGAACTACATGAAAAATTGCATTGAAGTGTTTTAGGAAATACGTTTCTTCCGTTTTTATTTAAAAAAAAAGTTTTTTTTTTTTTTTTCTAAGAAAAATCTATATTCATAAACCAAGAAAAGAAAGTAGTGAATAAATTTGTGTTTCACAGATTATTCTGCATTGTTATTCTTAGGCTGAATGTAACTATTGGAATATTATTTTTCTACCTTTTCTATATATTATTACTCAGAAATTGCTTGCTCTTAAGTAGCAGTTAAAGAAATAAACTATGTTTATTGTATCAATGTTGTAATTGGAATTAACATAATAATCCTTAAAAATAAAGAAAACATTTCTGATGAAACTTCTATTTTTTTTTTGTTGTTGTTGTATAAGTTCAAAGGAAATTAATAAAATTAGATAAAGAAATATAGAAATGTATAATTAATACAGATAAAAGTAATGTTTTATATAAAAACATAGGTTTGTCAGATTTTGAATAAAACAGAAATACCTTATAGAAATGAATTTTGTCCATTACTTTGTAGAATTTCTGAATGGATAAAATGACTTTTTATTGCATGTATAACAAAAATTGAAAATGTTTAAAGAAATCAAATTGTTGCTAATTATATTATTCTCTCAGATTTTTTTTTTAGAATTGAAAGACATTTCAAAACAATCTATTGTCATTAATCTTAAATGTGGAAAAAAAAATGTTTCAATATACATTTACACCTGGGTCTTGATTTATGCAGTGGATAGGTTCCACAGCTAACCTGCATTAAAAAAATCACACAAAAATAGACTTAACCTACCTTGAAAAATGGTGGATAGATTCTGTAATTTTCAGATATCACATAAAAGCAATGCAACAAGGAAAAATACTATAAAATTTGCATAAAAAATAAGGAAGTAAAGTATGACTAATAAAAAAATTTCAAATATTTGAAAAAAATTGATAGAAGACAAACCTTTTTTTTACTTTTTTTATTAACTACAGTATTTAATTTTACATTTTTCATACATACTTTAATCATTATCACTATTTGATAATATGCATTCATTTGTGAACTGGTAAGAAATCAGATTTGTCACAAGAGGAAGTACAACTAGCACCATTTCTATTCTTGTGCTGTGTTAATGTTTTTATGTTGACAATGTAATTGGTGATTAAACTTTGAGATAATGATTGTACTAATTGTTTATAAGGCTCATGTTATCCAGACAGACAACTATTCAGCCCTCATTGGAATTTAAGAGGTTGTTCATTGCAGCAAACTCTCTCAGATTTCAGCATTTTCTGACATTTTTCATTGTTTCACATCAACATAAAATCTATGATTAAATGATTTTTACTTATCAGAAAATAATAAATGTGTCTTCATTTGATATATATTTTTGTTTACTACTGAAATAAATTTTAAATGTTCACATTTTGTGTCTATATTTAAAAAATGATTTCACAATCAAACCAAAAAGATTTACATTATCATTAGAAAGATTATTTTCTGTTTACAAAAATAATAAAATCTTCTTCATATCTGATTATTTTTAAAAATCTAAAATAATATTTATTTTTGTTATATCTAACAAAATATGTTTTAAAAGTTTAACATTTTTGAATATTTATTGTGATATTTTTATACTCATAAGTATAAATCTATTATTATTATTTACTCATAAGTGTAAGTAAGTTATTTATGTAAAAGCTAGTATTCTAAATAGCTTCAGGCCATATTCATGTTATATGCTAATATATCATTATATTTTTGAAAAAAGTATTTCAAGTCAAAATAAGTTAATAATAATTTAAAATTCTTGACATCTAATAAACATAGTGAAATATGAAATACTTTATTACATAAAAAAAACTCACATAGAAACATATATATTAAGAAGAAATATGAATCACATAACTTCAAAATTGCATTAAAAAAATCTGCATAAATCAAGACCCAGGTGTACATGTTTACTTTTTTATTTGAACAGTTTTTTTTTTTTTCTGAGAAAATTATGAAATTTTATCTTCTTCATATTTTACAAGCTGCTGAAAAAAGACTAATGTATTTGAATTTAAATTATATTTTTTTCATATTTTTTTAAAAGTATATATTATTATTATTAATGTTAAAATAGTTGAAATAAAAAAATACTACTTAAGACATAGTGTTGGAAATTTTATGTTCTAGTTTTGGAAGATATATAATAACATGGATGTAACTAATACAAATATAGAATGGTTACTCACTTCAGAAGACATGACAGGTGAATACTGAAAGTAGTCAATGGTCAGCAATCAATTTAGAAAATTTCTACATCTGAAGTCAGTCAATGTATTACAATTTTAAATCACATGAAGCAATATGATTATCAAATAAAATGATTGAATAATCATTCAATAAATGAATGACTTACTTCTTATGTTGATTTATAAAGAATTCAATAAAAATGGAATTCAGTTCAAGTAGTCTCTCTTTAAATAAATATTTAAATTTCAATTCTTAAAATTACATTTTTAGTTATATTTTGTCATGAAAATTTTAAAGGTTTGTCAAATATATACATATCAGATAAATTCATTTAATCATTCCATATTGCAGCATCACACCTATTACATTTCAGCATTTTTTATGTTTTTCTTTGTGTCACACATCAATGTAAAATATATAATAAAATGATTATTTCTTTTTTGAAAATAATAAATTTGACTTACTTTGATAGATATTTTAGTTTACTGCTTAAATAAATTTTAAATGTTTATGTTTTGTTGTTGTAAATATTTAAAAAATGAAACCCACAATCAAAACAAAGACATTACAACCCATTACACATCATAATTTTTAGAAAGGTTATTTTCAGTTTATAAAATCAACAAAATGCTTCTTGTTTCTCATTATTTTTAAAAAAAACATGAATGAATATTTAATTATTTCACTTATATCTAACAAATTATTCTTTAAAAGCTTAAGTTTTTTAAATATTTACTATTAAATTATGATATTTTCTTACTGTAAATATAACATAGATGGTTTACTTTCAAAGCTAAAATTTTGTAATTTGCTTGAGGCCATATTCATGTTAGCTGCTAATATAACATTATATTTTTGAAAATAAAGTATTTCAAGTCCAAAATAAGTTATTAATAATTTAGATTTCTTGATATCTAATAAATATAGTGCACATTAATTTAAAAAAAAAATTAAAACCCTTAATAAATTTGCAAACAAACATGTTTTTGTATCATTGGAAACTGCAATGTCATAAAATGCTGAATATTTTACAGCCTTGGCTGGAGACAATGGCTGACCATGTCAAGGTTGTGCTTATATCTATTGTAAGAGCAGGAATTTTGATATTTCCCACCTTTTAGCATGGAATTTTTGAAAAATAAATTATTATACTAATATATACCAATTGACATCCATTTTAATATATAATAATTATAAAAAAATTCACCAGGGGACGAATTAGACAAAAAATTAAATAATTTGATTCAACCAGTTGTAATGTTAATGTTGATAGGATAAAGACCATGTAAAAATTAAATTAACTTTATATATCTAACTTGCTGAAAATATGATGACTAGACAAAACAGCTTATGGGAACGTTCTTCAATATGTTGGATTAGATTACTAATTTTAAATACATTAACCTTCTGAAGTGAACTAAATAGTAACAGATTTTTTTTTTTTTAAAAAAAAAAAAACATTGCTTTATGTATCTGTTGATGGTTTTTGTAAGATAGTCACTGATTTACTTTCACAACTTAGAATAAAAGCATTATATATAGATGCAATATTAATTGCTTTGATTTGACGGATGTAAAAATAAAATAATTGTTAAAGATCATTCATTATTGGGGAAATATTAATGTGTTTTGTTTCTCAAAATAAATAAATTGTTGTATCAATAGCAGTAGCAGTAGATAAAGATAGCATTTGTCAAGATTATTAGAAATCTCAAATAATAATATTCCTTTAATCATTTATTTACTAAATACAAAGCACAATTTATTTATTTTGTATTCCTTTTATTTTTATTCTTCCTGAATTAAAATTGATACATTTATTTAGGAAATTCTTCCAGTGAAAATGATGTTGGTATAAAATTGTATACCTTTTCTAAAAATAGGTACATCAATTAAATAATATTTCAATAATAGAATAAAAGTTAATGTTAACTTAAAAATTATATTGTCAGAATGTAAGATCACATATGTTATTATAATTGCATCTTATATTTTGAACAAAACATATATATATATATATATATATATAACAAAATAAATGTCCGCTAATATCAATAATACAATAATAAAACTTAAATATATTCCAAACAACATTAAACAATTTATAATACAATATAAATAAAAACTCAATAAAAACTCATAAACACATGTGTTTCCGGTTGGTAATACATGATTCCATTTTGAAAGTTGAGTTGAAAATGATTATGAATATAATCGAAAATATTTTTTTATGAGTTTTTTTTGAGTTTTTATTTATATTGTATTATAAATTGTTTACCGTTGTTTGGAATATATTTAAGTTTCATTATATATATATATGTACATTTCCAACACTGAACTTTATGCAATTATAAAAAAATTAAACTCAAAGGTTCAAGCTTTCTATAGCTATCCACTCCATCTTATATACCAGTGAAAACATTAAATATATATATATATATATATATATATATATATATATATATATATATATATATATATATATATATATATATATATATATATATATGTGGAAGCCAGATATCATAAATTATGAAGCAAATTTAAAATTGATAAAAAGAAACAATAGCATCAGTAGCTATGTTTGTAGCAATAAACTTTTAGCTAAAACTAACAATATCTGAAGCATCTTAATAAATATATTAACTAATTAAAAGCAAACATGCTGTTATTATTTTTAAAAAGGAAAGTAAATATTATTAAATTAATGATTTTAGCTGAAGGTAATAATAACTTAAACCTTTAGAAGCAAATTTGTTTTTGTCTTCTATAATGTTTTACTTTAAAACAAAAGATGTAATACCAAAATATTTCTCAGATATTACCACTTTTTATATATGCAGTAAAAATTCTGGTAAAAAATAGACTTAAAACATACGTTTTACAAAAGAATAGATTGTTCCATGTTATTTTTTTTAATTGTTATATATATATATATTAGATGGATATGGAAGAAAAAAAAAGACAAACAATTCTTGATTTTAAAGTAAGACATTGACAGATTTTTCAATGCGATCAAACTCCTAAATAGTAAATAAGAAAATAACTGACTTTTCACTTCAAGCATTTATTGCAGGATAAATTGAAATAGTGTGGTGACATTTATAAATGATTTAAGAATTTATAAACAATAGAGAAATAAGCATATAAAATACGATATTATTAGAATGTGTAATTTTTTTATTGAGAAAAAATATTCAAAATTAAAAATTGAATTGTATTATATATTAACAATGCACTATCGTTGACACGTTTTAAATACAGAAAATAATACATGTTCTGATAATATGATATTTATGATCATTACGACTACATCATAAGCAACATATATAAAATAAAATACAGTACATTTATTCGTTCACTGATTTAACAGCCAGTCTGATTAATTGCTGAACATCAATTCACTTTGGTTGAAAATTAAACTTTGTACATATAACGATGAACCCATTTACTAATTAATATACATCTGTATTATACATTGAAAATATTAAATTTAAATACGTGATTGCTGATGGGCGAGTCTTAACTTCAGTTGCAGTGTAAGAAAAGTTATTATACATTGTATCTCGAGTTTTAAAACTCGAATATCCAACTGCTTGTTCATACATAAAAAATGTGAGTGAGTGATCAAAAGATGTTTCCTTCTGATTAGTATAGCTTGGATAAGGTTATTTTCATTATGTCTTCAGAACTTGTATGATTTGTTACTGCAGATCAATACATCTTGGTTATAGAGTTAATATATATATATATATATATATATATATATATATATATATATATATATATATATATATATATATATATATATATATATATATATATATATATATATATATATATATTCAAAATTACCCCAAATTCACAACTCAAACAGACTAGCCAATAAAATAAACTCTAAAACACTACAAATTGTTTCCCTGCTGCAAGCAGACTTTTAAGTGTAAAGAATTACACAATAACAACATACTTAAACTAAATATTACACATAATTTCACTTACATTCCATACACCCTTAATATTAACAGAACATGAATCTTTATAACAGATCTTTGTCAAGGAAAAAAAAAGAGTTGTTAAATATTTGCTTTTATTATTGGGGGATTCTATGTATTTTATTTGTAATGACAATTTTTATAAAATTAAGGAAGGGTGGATAATTGCTTATAGTATTTTTCCTTTAATTAGTTCAGTTTATATTAATTATTTGGAAGACAAAACTATGATTAAGAGGGATTGTTTATATTTAAAGTTATTTTTTTAGATATGTGAATGGATTGTTTGTTTGTACTTGAGAATGATAAATTGAAAGAGCAGGTAAATGAGTTTAATTGTTTTGATCCTTCTGTATATAAAGTATGTGGTAGAAGGAGGTAGGTTAGATTTTGTTAATCAATTTTTTTAGATCTATTGGTGATTAGAAATGTAAAGACTAATTGTTTGGTGTGTAGTCATTATGTTATGATTAAAGAGTAAAAGTCTACAATTAAACCTGATAGCTATCAATCTGTACCTCATAAAGTAGCTGTTTTAAAAAATTATTGTTATAGAAATAAGAGATTAAATAATTCTAGTGGTATAGTTTTGTTTCAAAAAGGTCAGTTTCATAACAATTTTCTAAGTGTTGGCTACTCTGATAAATTTGTTAAAAGTATTTTATTCAATAGTAATAATATGTGTAATAATGTAAATGATAATGAAAAAAAATATGATTTTATTTTTTGCCATTTAAATTGTCTTCTTATAAATTTGTATGTAAAAACAGTAATGTGTTTGGAAAAAAGAAAATTGCTTGGAAAAAGGGTATTACTTCGAATAATTTATTAAATAATGCAAAGGAAATTTTTGATAGAAAGACTATTTTGGGAGTAGTATATATTATCTTATGTTTTGTATAAAGGTATATAGAGGTCAGAGTTGTTTGATCCTAAAGAAAAGAATAAAGGAATGTACATTTGGGTTAGAAATAAATATCTTAGTTCTGCTTTATATATCCCTGAAAATGATACATATCACACAATTAATTTCAATGAAACTTGTCTTATTTGAGAGAAATGAAACAAAAAGAAGAATTAAAGAATATTTGTTATTAAAAATTTATGATTCTGAAGCATTTAACTTATGTAAACATTTTTTGAAGTGGAATTATGGGTAATATTTTAGTAGTGTTTTAGATTTTTTTTTTTTTTTTTTGGGGGGGGGGCTAGTCTGGTTGAGTTGTGAATTTGGGATTACTTTGATTATTTATTGACTAGGTTAGCTTTATGATTTTAATGTTTTTAATAGACATATATTGTAATGATAAATTTGCAATGGAACAAGAGTCTGAACAAGGATTCAAAGATATACAATGATATATTAAATATGTACTTTACATCTTGATTCAAATAAATATTAATATTATGTAAAAGATGAATGGTTAATAAAATTCATTCAACTGAAATACATAATATGATTAACCAATATGATTATAATGAAAATAATTATAACTGCATTACAGTTCGAATCAAATGCTAGAGAAAGTTTACTTTTGAAAAACTTATTAATGACCCCATCATCATAATTTATAAATCATTATCACCATTTTTGCATGTCCCCCAGAAAATAGCACAAGATGTCAGTATTGTTGATATTATTAGCATATTGGATGTTAAAAGCACAATGTATGCTTTAAGTTAGATATAAAAAAAAACACAATTTAAATAGATTAATAAAAATACCTTAAATTATTAACAATGAATATATAAAACTACTGCATATATATTGACAACTTTTAATATGTATATAAAATATTAAATATAATAATAAATATATATTTTAATTTAAGTTTAAGTTTATGGTTTTATAATATCTATAATATCAATAATGATAAGAATTTATCCCTTCAAATATTTAAACTATTTCAAAATATGATTTTTCCTGAAGATATTGTTTTTTTTAAACTAATTTACATTGATCTTTTTTTGATTCATCCAAAGAAGGTAGTTCTTTTCTTTGGACACTGGTAATGTTAGTCAGTGAAGTCAATGTAATTGATGATTTTACATAGGATATATTATCAATAGTTTTGGGGTAGTTCTTATGAGATTGTCCATGTCTTTCTTGACATCATTATTAAAGCAGCCAATTGATGATTTTGGCTCACTTCAGTTTTAGTTTTTGGATATGATTGCATTTCCTAGATATTTTTGCTTTGTGGGGTGTTTTGTTTCTTAGCCACATATAGATAAAAATCATCACAGTTGCTGCTATAACTGGAATATTGAAAATTACTTAAAAATCATCAGCAACATACTGATGAGCTGAATTAAAATGGAAAACAATTTTAGCCATCAGTTTCTCTTTTTGGCATTGAATCACTGCAACACTGCTATTTTAAGTTGAGTGTCTAAATAAACTAAAGTAAACTGGTTTTCTGAAAGGGACTGAAAAAAATGTTGGACTTAATTGGAATGCCTTAGTCGTATGTTTCAGACATATTTATATCTATTTAATATTATTCAAAAGCATATTTTACAAAGAAGTTTGTTATAGATTAATTATTGAGATTTGATGTCTACTTTTTGAAAAACACATTTTCTTCACTCTCATCAAAACACATTGTGAAGACAATTTTACAAATACCATATCATGGTTTGGTACATAAACAATTAAAATAAAAAATAGACTTTTTTATTTTTCTCTTTTATTTACATTAGTTAGCATAAGAAGGAAAAAAAAATAGTTGTTCACATTTGAATCCTAAATGTCAAACTTTAAATTATAACCATTTTCAAAATTTTAGTATTGCATTTAGTTTTGCCATGAAATCCACAATAAATATGTGAAATATTTTATTTATACCTCAGATCAAAAAGGGCAAACTAAAAAAGGTCCAAAAATGCTTTAGATTTATAAATTATTCAAAATGCTTGTGCAAACCAAAGAAAAAAAAGTTATTTTTTCTTTTCCAGTGTAGTGTAACATTTTCTCATTTGTCATATATTAAAGAGTAATTTTATAAATATTTAAAAATATGACTAAGTGCATACACTAACTTTCCCTTTAATATATTTTGGGTAATTTATCTAAGTGACATATATATATGCTCACACATAGCTGCCTACAAATATCCACTCCTTCTTATAGAACTGAAAGACTTGGTCACATATATTTTTTACGTATATGTTGTCATGTGTATCAATTGTATAAGGTGTACTGAATAATTAGAAGGGTGTTGAAAGTCTGAGTTCAAATCTTTTTAATATATATATATATATATTATTGTTTCCATATATATGGCTTTTTGACAAGAGATAATGAATACATATTCATGATAATAATTATATAATCTCAGAAATATTATTAATTACAAATACATTCATAACCATTCTAAATATTTTAAATGGATTTCAATATCTCAAAATTTAAATAAGTGACAAAGTTAGAAATCAATTAAAATTTTTTTAGTATTTTTATAATTATAATTTTAAATATTTATTATCATGGTTAACTCTTTATTATTTGGATTTATTATTATAGTTGGTTCTCATCTGATCCTTCATGTCAGCCGCTAGAGGCGTGATTTCTAACCAAAAAACACATTAATATAACATTCCCAGGCTAGCAATTCTCTATTAATATTGAATTTTATTTTTTTGTTTACAAAGTTTACTTTCTTTCGTTTCTGAATTATTTTTCCCAAATAATATTTTTGACGATGGGATAATAATAGTTGTTTTTTTTTAATTTTTTTTTTTACCAAAGTGTCTTTTTTGGTGTGTGTTCAAATAGTAATTTGTGTTTTTTTTAAATAGTATTACTGTTTTTGTAAAATTGAATTAACAAAATTCAAGAGAGAATATGTTTTTTTGATGGATCTTTAAATAATAATTTACGTTACTTTGATATGTTTACATTTGATTGCCGACAAAAATTAGTGGGAGTGTTTTTTTTGTGTACGATTAAATAATAATTTACATTACTTTGATAGGTTTACATTTGATTGCCGACAACAATTATTGGGAGAAGGGTTTTTTTTTTTTCATGTGTGTGTATATATGTTTAAATAAATATTAAAACCTTTACTTTTATCGGTTTACATTTGATTGATGATTGATTCAACTTTTTTTCGTTTATAAATTATGGTTTTGGTTCTACAAATAAATATTTTTGACAATGGGACAATAATAGTTGTTGTTTGTTTAATTTTTTGTTGACAAGAGCGGTGTTTTTTTGGTGTAGATTCAAATAGTAATTTGGGTTACGTTTAAATAATAAGTTGCGGTCTTACTTTGATTGGTTTACATTTGATTGCTGTCACTAGTTATTGGGAGGGGTGTTTTTTTGTGTGTACAATTGTAGACAACAATTATTGGGAGAAGGGGAGTAACTGTTTAAAGAATAATAGTTTACATTATTTTTAGTATTGGTGTACATTTGATTGCTGACAATATTTAGTGAGATGGGTGGGTGTTTTTGGGTGATGATTAAATACTAATTTACTTCCTTTTATTTTACATTTGATTGCCGACAACAATTATTGGGAGCTAAAGAGGTTGTTTTTTTGTGTATCTTTAAATCAAAATTGAAGTTACTTTTATCGGTTATATTTGATTGACAATGATTTTGACTTTCTTTTTTTTTTCGTTTATAAATTATGGTTAAGGTTTGCCCAAAACCAAATATTTTTGACAATGGGATAATAATAGTTGTTGTGGTTTTCTTTCATTTTTATTGACAAGAGCAGGTCTTTTTTTGGTGTATGTTCAAATAGTAATTTGGGTTACATTTAAAAAATAATTGTTTTATCTTATTTTTAGTGCTTTACATTTGATTGCCGACAACAATTAGTGGGAGGGGTGTTTTTGTTTACGATTAAAGATTAATTGTACATTCCTTTTATTTTTTACATTTAATTGCCGACAACAATTATTGGGAGAAAGGGTTTTGCATTCTTTTTTTTTGTTTGTGTGTATGTTTAAATCAAAATTTAAGTGACTTTTATCGGTTACCATTTGATTGAAAACCGATTTGACTTTCTTTTTTTTTTTTCATTTATAAATTATTTAGGTTTTCCCAAATAATATTTGATTTGACAATGGGACAATAATAGTCTAGGTTTCTTTAATTTTGATTGACAAGAGTGGGTTTTTTTCAGTATACATTCAAATAGTAATTTGGGTTATGTTTAACTAATAATTTACTGTCTTACTTTGATTGATTTACATTTGATTGCCGATGACAATTAGTGGGAGGGTTTTTTTTTTTTTTATACGATTAAAGAATAATTGATGTTTCTTTTATTTGATCATTTGATTGCCGACAACAACAATTATTGGGAGAAGAGGGTATTTGGGGGCTATGTTTAAATAAAAATTTGAGTTACTTCTTTTATTTTACATTTGATTGCTGATGACAACAATTATCGGGACAAGAAGGGATGTGCATTTAAATAAAAATTGAATTTACTTCTTTTATTTTTGACATTTGACAAAGGCCATTTAGAATCCCTCAAACAAGCTTGCCTTTATGAAGTGAACATTTCCATCAGCAGATGTTTTTGGACCTCAAATCTGCATATATTTGCTGCACAATCCAATCTTTTCTTTCAGCAGCAGGATGTTTTTTTCTTTTTTTTCTGCTGTAGAAATATTCCAGTGCCGGCTTCCGTGTCTGGCAATTCCCATCTTTTCAAGTTTTCTGTTGTGGGAATTAGCCATACTTTTAGTCTCGGAAAATTTCTTGCTAAAACATAACTCAAAGCATGATTTTTAAAATTTTACACTACCCCACCCTAATCAAAAATTTAGGAGGAATACAAATTTATGAGGAACAATCACTACTGTTAAAATTGATAAAATGTAACAGTACATCAATTCATCTTAAAAAAAGGCACCAATGAAAATTTAAATAATTTTGACACAATCAGATTAACACACCCTCGTACAATATTGTTACATAAAATACATAACACAGCATTACGATATAGTGCACGACACAAACAACTACAGCATTTTCCTCTGCTTTTAGCATCAGAAAAAGCCACACCATTAGCTGCTAAGCCGAGTTAACACTCTTTCTAGATTTTATCATAGAAAGAAGACTTAACTCCAAGTTAACACTCTACCTTTTAGCATAGAAAGTGGACTTAACTCCAAGTTAACAATCTTTCTAGGATTTATTTTAGAAAGAATACTTAAAGGCTTGGGTGTAGCCGTGGAAACGTCATATTTCTAGAAATTTAGCTAGAAATAGCGCCTCTAGCGGCTGACATGAAGGATCAGATGACAACCTTATAGTTATTAATTTTAATAACTGTTTTGGTTGATTTACATATACATATTAAGGCTAAAAAATTCAAATTGAAGAACATGAAATAATATTTTGCATTATTTCAGTTTATCTATGATTTTGCCATCAATGTAAATGTGTTAAATCAAAGACTTTACAAATAAAAGATACAAACATACATTTCGTTTTAATCTTTACATACATTTGCTCATTAATATTCTGAATGACCTTGTACTATAAATGCAATATTTCATAGGAACAGCGCAAATGACAGTTGAATGCTAATATTTAATGTTCATAATAGAGAAATACATATACACAGACAAATCCCAAATATATGTTTTTCGTATATATAAACATTTAATGCACTTCCATATATTTATAAGTAAGTGTTGAATATGTATATTATATATTTTTTATAGTTTTTCTTTTTTTTAACCAAGCAATTTTATGTCTCTAAAATGTATTCATTTATCATTTGATATCGCATTTAGACTATAAACATCATTTTTTAACTTTTACGAATATAAAGAAGTAATCATAAAATTTTTATTGATAAAATAAAACTTATCGCTAGATGTATTATTATTCGTTAGTAATATAATTTCTAAAACGATACTTATAAACCTATTTCTTAATAAACATTATGTTCAAATTTCATTTTTCAAAACAAAAAAGTGAAGTAAAAACTTCATGATTTTTTATGAGTTTTAATATTTAAACAAAATATTTTAGATATAAAATGTTATTCAAGGAAATTTTTTATGCGTTTTAGTTCTTACTAATAAGATCATCGCATTCATATAACGTTTTAGTGAGTTTAATACCTTTAAAAATAGGGCTCATCTCTTCTGACTTAATCATTGTGACGGTTTGTTATATAATAGACATTGTCTATACTTCAATTTTTTTTTTTCACTCAGATATCTCAATTCCTCAAGAAATAAATAATTTATTAATTAAAACCTGTTAATAATATTTTAAAGCCTTATAACCCCCAAATGGAAAAAAAAGTAGACAGAAGACTGATTTTCTTTTGTGCTTACTTTATTTAAAAATTATTTGGATAAGAAAGATGTTTGCATATATCACATATGATCTTCGTTTGTTTGATATTTACTGAGTGGTTTATTTTAATTCTTTCTTCAGAAAACTGTATTCATGAGAAAAAAACATCATATTATTCTTATAGCTCTATTATATTATCTATTCATCCATATGTTTCCAATAATATATATATATATGAAAAAACAAATACAAGTTAATCACGTAACCTGCTATCACTTGTTATTTATGTCCAAAAGATGGCGCTATACCAAAACCGCCGAACAAGTGTAAGATTTGTTTTACATAAACGAAAAAAGAGGTAGTTAATTTCTGACTCTTTTTTCGTTTATGTAAAACAAATCTACACTTTCTATGCCGGTTTGTATAGGGCCATCTTTGGACATATATATATATATATATAGTATTAGTAGGGTATATCTGATTATTTTTTAGATCAAAACCTCTATTATTTCATTAAATTCATGACATAGTCATCAGAATTATTTTTTGATTACTTTTCACTCACTTTTAACAATTTAATCTGAAAACAGTGATATCAATTTTACTAATTTCAAAAAAACCTAACCTGTTATAGCACTTTCATATTTGTCATTTTAGTTAACATATTGACACTGCACTCTACTTTTCTATGTTTTTTTTTTTTAAAGTGGTTGTACATGGTGTGTGACAGATAGCAGTGATTCTTTCTATGAAGTTTCCATTTTTAATGTATTAATTTTAAAGGAATTCAAAAAATGTCAGCATTATATAGATTGGATTTTTTATGGAGCTTTGGGTGTGATTGACAACACATTCTATTGTTCTGAACAAGCTATTTTTGAGGTGGTGATTTGTGATTAGCTGATGGTATAGATTGTCTTACTGTGTAGCTAAATGCCACAAAAACATTTTTTTAAAAATACACCTAGACCTCATTTAGTGATTGGCTACTTAGCGATATTTCACAATAGCGATCATCATCAATTTGTACCCACTACTTTGATTTAGAATCGATTATTCACTATAACGATCAAGACATTTTTTGTGGCACATCTTGAATTTTGTATCTCTGATGATGTCAGAGAATATGTATTTTACAGTCATATTACCCAAAAAACAATTGACTCATAGCAAATATAAAATAAAATAAAAATAAACTTAGCATATGTTTTAGAAAATTAGTACAGTTAGTTTTTTTTTTCTTTTAAAATAAGTTGAATTAAAATAAGTTGGTTCCTCCACCACAAGAGGTTTCTTAACAACATTGACCCTAACTGCCCAATCTGCAAGAGGCATGATGATACATTTGACCATATAGTTCACTTATGTACCGGACTTGGAAAAAAATAACTTTTAATTGGTCCAAAATATAAAACTTGATATTTACAGAATCCTCTCTCTAAAATAATCCCTACAAAGTTATAAGAATGTCAGTATTTCTCACCCATTCTATCTGGAATGTAAGATGCAAATTAGTGTTTACAACTCCTCCACCAGACCCAGACAGTCTATTCATATCTCTTTTAAGAAAATCAAGCATAAAGACATGACCCTTTTCTCCAAGTTTCTATTTGAAGAAACCTGGAATCTATTCCAAATTCCAAAGCCCAATACATTTCCAGAGAGCTGATGACAATGATCTATAAACCACAGGATTAATTCCATACCCATGATTAATATCTCTACAAATCATCCACTATCAACCCAGTAGTAATATTATAGACTCCTGTTTAGTCAATGTACTTTAAGAAGTTAATGTATAAAAAACCAATATTCTCCCTAAATAAAATTCTTTTAAAAGTAAAATAAGTTGATTTTTTTTTAAAGTTGACAGATTTGTTATTCTAGTGTACAGTAATAAATCTTTATGTTCAATTAAAATAATTAAACCTTGCTTTTTAATTTTAACAATTTCACATAAGCAATAAACATAAATTTTCAGTAATATGTACTGTAATACAAATTTTAAAAAAATGCACATCAGTATGGATTTTTTTTTCATTATGATGAAAAACTTGCTGTACTGTACTTTTTAAAAGAGAAAATGTGTATTTTTTCATCCTAGAGATATAAAACTTTTTTTAGATACTGTACAGTTTACACATCCACTGCATTCAATAAATATTTTTTTTAATATGTACATTATTCCCAAGTTAGTGTAATTTTTTAGGTTTAGGAACCGATCAATTTTTTTCCTATAGCCCTCCCCCCCCCAACATTATAAATATGTATTCGGAATATGATATTTTTGCTTAATGATGAGTTCTGGAGAATCAATTGCCATCATTAAGAGGGATTAAGGTGTACTTGTTAATGATTATGATGCAATATTTTTGTAAAATAGTTATTATTAAACCAAAAACGATGTCACTAGTTGATGATTGGCTTTAAAACATTTTATTATTAAAAAGACTGCTCTTAGAAAATATATGTTAAGAGGGAAATCAACCTGAAACACTCATAACAGGCTAAAAAGAAAAATATTTTTTGTAAAAACTGTAAGTGAAATATTTTAATGACAATTAATAATTTATTAACTTCTAATTTTTTTTTGTTGCTTTGATAATAACTAAGTCTAAATATATCATTTTTAATAACATAAAATTTTAATATCCAATATTTTTTTCAAAATTTGAACTGACATCTGAAGCCTTTGTGATCGGTAAATTTTTCAGTTACATAATAATTTTCACAATTTTAAAATATTAAATTTTAATTATTTTTTATTTTAATTATTAAAATACTTTAATATTCATAATGTAACATATAAACTAATTATATAATATATAGTAAAAAATTAATTCCACCAAAATAAAATAAAATATGAAGTCATATTAAAAATAACAGTCACAGAGTCTATTCAAAACCTTGACTGGGATGTTGACACTGATGTAACTAAATTAAGTAAACTAAACATATCTAAATAAATTTTCACTTCTAACTTTTGGACTTTAACATGTTTTATCATTATTAAATGTGAAATATCCATTTTAATATAAGATTGATGAATAATTATCGATTCACAATTATGCATTATCTTAAAAAATAATAACACAAAACTAACTTTATGCTGTGATGTCTATAACTTTTTAAACAATCTAATGCACATTGCAACTGATATATATATATATATATATATATATATATATATATATATATATATATATATATATATATATATATATATATATATATATATATATATATATATATATATATATATATATATATATATATTCTAAAATAAAATTTTGGTGTATAATTTTAAATTTTAAAAATCCAATAATATTTACTTATTAAAAGAAGACAATAATGACATATTAGATCATAGGATTTGAACTTGGGTTTAGCTAATGAAAATTTATAAATGATCTTAAATCAAGATACACATAGATAATAACATATAGAGTTGTATATATGCAGATGGATGGGGAATTAATAATTATTTAGTATTTAAAACCAGTGAAGTTTAAATTGTAATTTTGTAAAAATGATGTGTTATAGAGACCAATAATTATTGTTTATGTGCAGCTGATTTTAAAAACAGAAATTGTTTAAATTCAAATCTTGTTACACTTAAAACTGAGGTTTTCAAACACCCTTCAACTATCCACACTATCTCATACAACTGATACACATGACGACACATATGTATAAAAAAATAATAATCACCGATATACATATTTCATGCTAAACCAGCACTCATCAGATGGTCCATATTATCATCACACACACACAATATATATATATATATATATTGTAACCGACGGTATTGTCAATTGCTGTATTCCACCTCAATTGAAGAAAGAAAGGCCCAAAATATTGGTGCCAATTTGCAACTGATTAAATCGATGGATGAAGGTGATGGTTAGGATGATCAATTTGATCTGATAAAATTCTAAAATCCAATATAAATTAATCTGGTCTAGCTCAATCGGGTCGCCATTATATATTAAACCATCATAAAGCACAAATAATCTCTCTTAAAGTTTAATTTACTTAAGTTATATGAAAAATGAAGAAATAATGAGATTATCTGCTCCAGCCATCAACAAAACCGTCAACTACAATATAAATTGCATAGAGCGTTGAAATCAACTACTATTGCCCTATACAATAATATAGGATTAGGCTAACACTTGATTGGCAATCTAATCAAAACCAATCCAATTAATAACTAATCTAGATTCCAATATATATATTTTATTAGCCTGTTACTGTTATAGTACTTTAACTCCACTTTATTATTTAAAGGTACTGTCTTTATAACTTAATGGATAATTTTCTAAGTACCTGTAATAGCACTTTACAAAACATTGGTTTGCATACAGACATTATTTAAACGACAAAACAAAATAATAACTGAACCCCAAATATGCATATATCCATGTTAGCAAACGCTAAATATAAAGATAAATACTCGCATCAATAAACGATATACAATTCTTTCTACCTCAACCTATAATTAATAATTTTATAAACACTTTGAAAATTTATACACTCATTTAAATGTTTAAACAAATTAATAGACGTCGATAGATTATCAATAAGTTACAAAATAATTTATAAATATCTCTCAATAAAATGATACTTAATTAATGCTTCGTTTAGGTTTTAAACTAAATTATTTCACTGGAGTTTAATATCAATACTCTATTAGCTCATCTCTAATTTTACAATGTCCAATTATATTAACTAAAAATATATCGAGCTTCTCTTGGATGTTTATTCACTTGTGAATATTAATACAACTTGTTTGAAAACTTTAAATAACTGAATAAAAAATTTTGATTGGCAACAATTAAAACACATGATTATATTTGATATTTCTATAAATGAAAATAATATTCAATTAAATCGGTCAATGAAGTTTATTCTCTTCATTTTATAGGAGTTTAAGAAATATTCAAACGAACTACTCCAAACCGAACGATAAAGTATAATCTATTTAGATTTTTATTACGAATCAGACAAACATGAAATGATTGTCTTTGTAATATTAATTAAGAGACATAATAATATAATAATATGGATATATAATATTCGAATGCAAATATAACTATGAAATTTATATAGAAACAAAATAAAATATTAATAAGCAAAATATACCTTATCTTCTATTTCAATTCGCTTACCAAGCTGAGTTTGAATTCTGTTACCTAAGTTGCTCCGCCGTCTTACACAATCCAAATAAAACAAAATAAGTAAACTAGTCTTGATATTTAAATTAACTCAATTTATTTAATTATAAAAAAAAAGAAGATTGACAATATTAATGATAGTATAAATCCGAAATGTCTTTATATTTTAAATTGGTTGACTAAATAAAATAATCATGTTGCTATATGTATCTCTATATACGTGTTGCAAGAACGTTAACGACGCATACAAAAAAATGAATGAATAAATGATGGGAAAGGTTCTTAGATATTTTACTTATAAAAAAAAATAAAAATTTACATATACCCTATACCAAAATGTGCAATAATAGGGTATCAAAGTTTATTCGTTTATCAAAAATAATTACAGATAAATGAATATGAAATAATAACTATATTTGAGTCTTTCCGATCATTTTCATTTAATAATTATATTTCTTTAGATAATAAAAAAAAATCATATAGTATTACATATAAAAAAAATTAACACACATATTTTTCAAAAAAAATAAATAATCATACCATATATATAAATCTGTCCATTCACTGTTTATTAGTCTATCGATTGCCTTCATTTATAGTGTAAAGAGGATTTTCTCCGTCCGAAATAGTAATTGTAAACTTTGCAATACTCATTAAAAAGTTTCCTTTTTCTCTTTCCATTCTGTAGAGGTGAGTGTATTTCGACGATCCAAGTTATAAGGTGAATTGATCCATTTGGTTAGTCGGGAGACGATGTCTATGCAAATCCATTTGTCTTTCTTTATTTATAAAGCATTTTTTTTTTTTTTTTTTCATAGGTTTCTTTTTTTTTTTTTTTTTTTACATTGCCGTAGCTCTTCGGGAACCCTTCAATTTGTCCGCCCGAATGATTGAACGGGCAGATAATTCTGCTACTACTCCATGTTTTATAGTTTTACAAACCAACAATTTTAATATTGAAAAGGTTCATTTTCTTAAGATACAACAAATAGATTTGTCCTTTACCATACAAAGTGATAATAAGTGTGTGCATGCTTGAGTGAGTGACTGAGAATGACTGACCAATCTGACCCCTTTTATCTTCTGTCACGTCATTTTTATAGATTCTCTTTCTGACGTTTTTTTATCTTTGCGGCCACACACGATCATAGATAAGAAGACACGGTCATAGATAAGAAGACACAAGAAGATCACATTTAAATTCGATTACAATTTTTTTCTTAAAATAATATTTTACAAACCAAAATATAAAATTGATATAATAACCTTTTTTTAATAACAATATTTTTTTTTTTAAATATTTTACAAATAAAATATACACAACATAAAAAACATTAAACTGTATGTAATATTGTTACTATGGTGATTGCATTTATATATGAAATGTATAAAATAATATTAATCCTATTTCGTTAAATTTATTATGCTGAATTGCTTACTATGTTATTTTTTTTATTTTTATATATATATGTATGTGGATCATCAATTTGAACACTCACAATATATATATATATATATATATATATATATATATATATAATATATATATATATATATATATATATATATATATATATATATATATAATCAATGTTCAGTTTATATTAAGATAGCAAATCTTCATACTTTAATGGACAGGCTTCAATCCACTGCAACCTCCAACTTTTCAGCCATCCATATCATTGAAAATCTTATGATGAAAACTCAAATCCCATGCTGATGCTAATATTATTGCATGGGATTTGAGTTTTCACCATCAGATTTCCAATGATATGGATGGCTGAAAATTTGGAGGTTGTAGTGCATTGAAGCCTGTCCATTAAAGTATGAAGATTTGCTATCTTAATATAAACTGAGCATTGATTATATATATATATATATATGTGAGAGATGATAATCTGGACCAACTGATGAGTGCTGGTTTAGCATGAAATACTTATATTGGTGATTATTAATCTTTTCTACATGTGTGTGGTCATGTGTATCAGTTGTATGAGATAGTGTGGATAGTTGAAGGGTGCTTGACAATCTGAGTTCAAATCCTCTATACTTACAATTAAGCTCCCAGATTTGTGAATTGTGCCTGGTTTTCAAATGTTTACACTTAAAAGTAAATAAATTATTTATCAATTTTACAAAATACTGATTTAAACTTAAAACAATATATTGCATCTTTCTAAAAAAAATATTATTTCAATATTTTTTTTAAAAAAAACCCAACTGTCATTTTAAAATGATAAACCAAAAACTTGCAGGTAAATCTATGTTGTTATAAATAAAAAAAAGTGGAAATAACAACCAATCACAGTGTATCAAACAATCTTGTACAACAAACTGAAGAAAAAAAAAGTGGGCTTCTTGATCATAAAGAATAAATATCTAGAGTTTTTTTTCTTGTGATATATTTAAAAAATTGGATTAAAAAATTCCTAAAATCTTATTATTTGCAAGCAGAAAAAGTAATGAATTGTAACTGTACATCGATATATTCGATAATTATAAGCATTGTGTTTAAAGTAATGGAATAATTTAAATTGTTTTCTACTGGGCAGATCAATAGTCGATAATTCCCAATAATTTCTTGAAAATTAATATATATCGAGGAAATAATTTGAGATGAATAATCAAGAAATATACTCAGTGAAGGGGAACAATAATTGTGCCAAGGGGAAAATGAATTGCAGTAATCAACCAAAGGGCATAAATAAACACTGTCAATATCTAGTAAGGTAAATAAAAAATAGTAAATCTCATGGAAACAGTTAAGTACATATATTTCAAATTTATGACAATAAGGGATAGGAGAAGTATTTACTCTGAGCCATACTGGCGGGAATATCAGTTTTTATAAAGTTTTAATTGAAAATGTTGCATCACACATATTTTGATTAAAATCATAAGTGTACCTTGTAATATATATGAAAATATATATCATCTAGAATAAATAAGACGAGCCATAAATAATTTTTTTGGTATTACTAAACAAAGACCAAAAGGAAGGTCTATTATTGCAATAACCCAAATACCCCTAAATCTTAGGACAAGCAGAATCTTCAGAGAAAAGAAGGAAAAAAGAAAAGTTATAATAAGTTTATGTGGTGTGGAACAACGCAGTATGCTAAGAAATTTAAAGTTGTTATACTTTTAGCTGAGAATTTTAAAGAGAACTTGTTCCTAATGTTGATATTTATATGCTTTAATCTGTGAGTTTTTAGTACAATAGGGGGGGGGACTAAATCATTTATTAAGGAATTAATTCAAGTGTTATATTAATAGTTATTTAATAATTAGGTTGAGATTAAAGATTATTAATTATTTACATAAACAAATTTGCTCAATACCCCAGTATTAAAGGTATAAGGTATTGAACATAATATATATGCAATTCAGAGGGCAAGGTGTGTTTACATGTGTGAATGGATAAACAAAAAAAAACAATGATATTTTCTTATGTAAAATATAAAGGTATTAATTTTGTTTTGATTATCAACCTCCAGAATTATAACAATATTTTCTACATTGTTTTTGGTATTATTACTTATTCACAAAAAATATAACCTTAGTACTATTATTATTTTAGAGGTTGAAATAAGAGACTATGAATTGAAAACAAACAAGAGAATTATTGTTTAATAAACTGGATGTGTAATATGTAGGCACATACATAGGGGTAAATATCTTAAACATACAATGGAAGATTGTTAGTTTTGTTTAATTATAATACTCAAAGATTAATTTTCTATTGTTATTGTTATTATAATATATGTGTATATCATTTTGTTATAAGTTATTTTAAATTAGATGTTAATGGTAATGTTTATTGTAATCATATCTAATGAATATTATTAAAATTATTGTTTTGAAAGTTTTATCAAATTCTAAATGTTGCATTTCTTTTCTGGGCTCATTTTCACCACATCACATAACTCAAAATGTACAGTCAAAATTAAAATAAAAAGTCAATTCTGTTTTAGAGTAAATCTAACAGTTTAATAAGCATAAATCTCTTAATAAATATTTTTTTACTTGTTACATGCTGCCTTGATCCAATAGGTCATTGTTGATGTTACTAATTATTAAAGTGTATTTATTAATATGAAATTAAATGATATATTAGTTATTAGTGAAAGTATTAGTGTTAATTACAGTTTAGTTAATAATCATATTTTAATAATAAGTTTTAAAGAACATAAATATAAATCTTGATTATACATTTAAACTATAAGCCTTTCTTAATTTGTACACTGTCCATAGGAAATCTGTAAAATCCCTCTTGGTATTCCATAGGTAGTATGAAGAATTAATAAATCAATGATTATCCTGAGATCTCCTTATTATAAAGTTATATTTGTGATTATTGCCAATCTTAATTATTAAAAATAATATGAATCAAAGGTCATTTGTAATTATCTAACAGATTAATTTAATGAGTGGTTGAATTAAAACTTAATAGTTATAAATTATTATTTAGCCATGAGAGTATGTATATACTTAGAAAGGAGGAGTATCTGGGTATTCTTATGCCATTAAAGAAATATTTTGTATTTGTTGAATGTTATAGGGTATGTGATCTGTTTATGAGTAAATGAGTCTTACATTAATTATACTTAAAATATGTCTTATCTTAGAAATGTTCAATCATGTAAAAGTAACTTGGAATACTATACTAACCTTATCTAAATTCAATTGTTATATTTAAAGAAAATGGTCAGGAAATAGTACGTCTGTTAATAGTACCTAGCCAGAGATTCAAATAGAGGCCTAATGTAGGGAACATGGCAACTCTGCTTAGGGTCGTACCATCTATAGACAGGCCACAATATATAAACATATATAATCTATCATATAAGTTATGTGAATTAAAAATTATATTATTATGTCAATTTCCAACCAAACTATAATAAATTGAAAATTATTTTCCATGATTGGCTAAAAAAAGTAGGGTATGATTTTTAATATTAACAATTAAATTATTTTTTTATAAAATGCTTTCTATTTTTTTCTCAAATATATAGATGTTCTTTGCAATGATAAAAATATTACAATCATGACAGACAATACTGAAGATTAAATAAGTAGAAGCATAATCAATTGCCCTTTTATAAATAATAGCTCTATATTAATAGTTCAAGTATCAAAAAACAATATCATACTGTATTTACTGGAAAACAAATACTTTATTAAAATTTAAGTAACACCAATTTCCAAATTCAAATGCCATACACGTGCACTGATTACTTTTTATAAAAATGGGGTTCTCTTTATATTAGAGTTAAAACAAAAATTAATCTAAAGACATTTTATTTTGCACAATCACTCAAGAACTTAAAATGAATATGATAGATAGCTGTAATTTCGATCATTCCAGGACCTGACTGCTGTGTTCTTAAAGTAATTTGGTATTTTTGGGTTGTGTGAAGATTGAATGTTTTTTATTAAGAAAAATCAAAATACTTAATTTAGATACATTAGATTTCAGTTAAATACATTAGTTTCTTATTGCAAAACAATAAATTGGAAGCTGGACTTTGTGATGAATACTTGTTGCCCCATTAGAACATGTGAGGCCATAAGCCACTCTAGGGCAGAGATGTTATCTTAATCTTCAGTTTTTATTATTTTCCCTATATCCATTTGTTTTATTTGGGATTTTTTTCAGTCTGCACAGACATCTCTTATAATTTATTTTCTATTGGTTTTGAAATTACTTTTAATATCCAATTGCTAACTTAAACAGAAGTCTCTAAGGATGTAAACTCCATCATTATTCAATGCATTTGAGTTGGTATTACAAATTATTAACTTGGAATGCAGTTTTCTAGGTGGATGCTCATCATCAATTAAGAGATATGGACATCCAGTGGCAGGAAGAGCTCTTCTGAGGAAGAATCTGATCATTTACTCATCAGTCTACTCTGCTGTATCTTGCAATAAGTTTCTATCTCTTGTTAGATTACAACCTAGACAGTAGTTGCTGGGAAGTGGCGTCATTATCATTTAGCAGTGTCTGGTCCCCAAGTTTTCACATATAGCACTCAAGGGCAAAGATATTGTCCCCTATTTTTTTTAGTTTGCACAAATTTCCCTGTATATTTTCCAAGGGTTTAGAGTGCTTTGCTTGAATATTAAATAACATCTAGTGAGCCATAGAGGTGAAATAGAATAAAGGTGGCTATTCTTATTGAAGCAATGTTCCCTCTTTTTATGACTTTGTCTAGTTAAAGTACATCTCTGCATTCTGGGCATGCATATAACAACAACTAGGTTCTAAGGGTTTTTAATTGGGGACAGGAAAAGAAGACATGAGTTGGGTTTCTTATTGTACATTGCATATACTGGACCCCAAGTAAATTTTTTGTAAAATCCCCTCCATGTAACCAAAAAAGTGGCTTGTGGGTATTGAGCACAGATTGTATTTAAGAATGAGGGTCCTTGGACAGATGTCCTCAATGGCACATTATTTTGATTTTTCCCGTAGTGATTTGTAAGTTATGTTTAGAAGAGGGTATGTTTTCTTTGTCTAGGAAATATATATTTATAGTGGTTCCAGTACTTACTCTTGTTCTCAAGCACTTGGCCCATAACCTGAACAAGCATATTTAGGTGATCTTGCAAGATGTTTTACCCATTTTCTTGTCATCAGTGGTTAGTATCTGTAGGCTCTACCAAGACAGTGGTATACTCCTCAATCACTTTTATCACAGATAGCCTTAAGTGTGACCAATGCCCTTATGGCCATAGAAACACATAGATGGCATGTAGACCAAGACACATACAGATCTCTTGGGTTCTGCACCTTAGAGACCCTGATGGAAAACATTTTCCTTTTTCCACAAGTTTGTTGCACATGGAAGTTAATGTTATTTTTTGCAAGGTCTTGGTCAGCTTGAAGAATTGGGAGGTAAAAGTTTAAGCATGGAAACACCATCATGTTGAGTAGTTCTGCCTGACCTGGGGTGACAAGGGGATCTTAGTAAGAACGTGGTCACTCCTACAGGTTACCAAATAATTTGCTGTTGAATTTCTGTTCTCATGGTAGGAGTTTTATCAATGCCACCAGAAACCCAAGAAAGTTTTTGTGTTTTTCCAGTATATTTGGATGGTATTATGAAACCATATATATTTCTCCAAACTTCAGGCATTTATTCAGGTTAATTCTCAAGTTGTATTTGTCTACATATCTGACCAGTGATTGGTACAGCTGTGATAAGTACTCTTGTGATGAGAGAAAAATGGTGACATTATCTACATGATATGTGGTGGAATTCCTTCCTATGAGTCCAGGGACATGCACAACAGGCATGTCAGTTTCCAATTCCTGCAAAAAAAGTTTATATGTGACAAAACACAAAGATTAGTGAGCCCCCCAAGGCAGTAGAGATACTCCATGGCCAGAGAGCCATCCAAAGATATGTAAATGGTCTCTGGATTGAGAAGGCAGGCTGAGCAAATGATTCCCATTTGCACCATGGGACTGTGGTAGTCCCTCAGAAAATGTAGCAATCTTGCTAGTACCATTGAAATTCAATGTGGCCACATAGTCAAACTGGACAGTGATGGGTTCAGTTTTTTTTCTGGATCTGTCATGTTCCAATAGATAGCATGAAGTGTCTCACTGCATTCCCATGGTGGACAAGTCCTTTCATACAAATTGGTGCCTCAATATTTTGAGAGCAACAGTTTGTTTGTATTTTATCCTTTACCTGGGATTTTATTGTCATTATCAATGGCACAATTATGTAAGTCAGCCAGAGGGTTAGAGGGCACAGGGAAATGGGATTCCCTTGTATCATGAAGGTTATGAGAAGGTCAGAAGCAGTCAGAATGTTGAAAATCCCCCGTTAATCACACAATCAATTCATACCACTGGCGTGCTGAAATCTGCTCATGTAAACCAAGTAATCTCTGGGTATCTCCTCGCTGTTTTATTTTTTAAGGATAGTATGTTGCACAATATAATCTTCAGATATTCCATGATCATATTTTCTTCCTCAACCCAAAAAATTTCAATGTTGACGCGCACTATATGGTTACTTTTGAAGTGTGCCACGAGCGTTTCAAGCATATTGCCAGCAAAGCTGTAAATATAATACAGAATGCGGGTCTTGAGAACTCAATTGTGCTTACACATCTGCCTACGTGCTGAAAGTGGTAGATCCCGGCTCTCTTGGCTGCCGCTAAATTGAGCTTTGGCTGTCCCTATATTACGTTTCAGATCCATGATCTCTGATTGCACAGTTGATGTAGTAATCACGATTCCTCTCACCCAAAACGGCCCAGCTTTCGGATCACCTGTTGGACTCTGGTTCTATGAGAATGCTATGAGCGCAGACAGCAAATCCATAAATCGACAACTAGGGCCTGAGCAACAACAGTAGCTTGATCTGTGAAGAGAGCCAGAAATATCCACTTTGAAGTATTGACGTTATTCCAGGCACTCTGATTATTTGTTTGATGCAAGGAGTCATGAAATTTGAGTTGTTGGAGGGAATCAACATAGCTAGATTTATTTGTTCCGGAATGGCAATAATTTGAAATATAGCATGGTAATCACAAGTTGTGGGACTGTAAAAACAGCATTACCAATTGGGATTTTTCGTGTGGGATAAGGAGTAGCCAGAGCACACACAAAGCACTACTCGCTAAATATAGTGCATACTAAGTATTATATTGCAGTTATTTGAAGATAAAAGATGCTTTTCCAAAAATTGAGGGCCCTCTGAATATATTTGTATATTAATGTGAGGTACATGTTTGAGATTGTTAATTCTACTATTCAATCGACATTGTACATAATGAAAGATAAAGTCAGATGTTTCATGACCTAATTTTAATAAAGCTCGTATTTACAAATGTTATATATTGAAACAGACATATCGAAGAATCGATCTAAATTTCATGGTTGTCATTTAAGAACGGTAATTTAAACATATTTACTCCGCAATGAGACTTTTTTTATTTGTTACATAAGCAATGGTTATTTATTTTGTGTTTGTTAAAAGAATTTAATGTAAAAGAGTATGAGAATAAATCCTGATTTAATATTCGTGTGGTGCAGGTAGTCTGTGGATTTATATAGCTCAGTTTAAAAAGATAGTCACTGGATATTTCTTTAAATTTTAATTTTTGCAAATTATACAGTTTAAAAAATGCTGATAAAAAGTCATTACTCCTTGATCAGTAATTTGTAATCAAAATCCTACTTGTAAATAAATGTATACAATAATTAATAATGTATTTCTGATAAATTAAAAGATAATGAATTCCCATATTTTGTAATTTAATTTAGTTCCGATAAACTTAAACAATTTGAATCATGTATTAAATTTAAAAATAAATGAAAACCGGGCAAAAAATCGAGAAACGTAGAATCCGCGTCAAGAAGGAAAATGCTATTACGTATAGTCAAAATTAAAGGAGGGGAGAAAATCAGAGGCGGAGTCATGAACTAAACTTAAAGGCAGCGCCAAATCAGCCATCTTAGATATGATAGACACTCTAATCTCGGCTGCATATAGACGCTATTTTCGATCCAGAGAAATCACTTGGCAACCGTTACAGAGTCGCCCGGTCTCGCCCGCCACTCCAATCTTCGTTGGATATGTTTTTCTGTAAGGTATTTGAAGTCTTCCAAATCTAACATTAACGAAAACAAAGAAAGTCTATTGCCTTCAATAAGATTGTCGCAAAAGCTGGACGAAGAAAAGAATGGTAACTTTTGTTACAATGAACTTTTTTAATCCTCTCTCTTCCAGTAATAATTTTAATTTAATCTGTTAAAATATATACTGTGTAAATTCTTGCTTTCCATTTGAAATAATAAAACTCCCGCCGCAAATTCCTTCTCCGTTTGGTGTGTGCTCTAGTTTTAGGATGATAATTATTAATACTTGTGCCTGGTTTTCAATAATCCATTTGTTATCACATTTTATATTTTTACTATTTTGTTGAAACAAAAATGAAAAATAATAATATCATTAAACTCTTAAGTCAAAGTGGAAAGTTTATCTCATAATATTTATTATATTCATTTTAAAGTAATTAAATTTTATCGGGGAAAAAAAGGAAAAATTTATGCTGAGTTGAGAAACATTCAAGTATTTTTATCGTTTCTTTTTGCTTTGTCATGGGAAGCACTGAAAAAAAATACTTAAAGAAGGTCTAATATTTAATATTTTTTTATATATTATTACGGAGCAAGAACAATATTAATAAAATTTTTATTGCTATTATTTTTCCGAATCCTTAGAGTTAATGGATTTCAGAGTAAATATTAATTACGCTACTTTTTGCGATCGCGTTTGATCTTGGCTCATGTTATTATTGAATCAGTTATCAAAAATAGTCAAGCATATAATATATTCATGGATTGTGATTTTTGTTTATATAATTTGTTTTTAAAAATTAATCTCCGATCAAATTTCCCGATGTCGCTTTAGAAAATGCCGCCTGCTGGCATCCGCTTTTACTACCAGCGTTGGATGGCAGTTGCCCTCTCCAGTGGGTCCTTGATCACTGGGCCTCAAAACCTGGGGCATATAAAAAAGTCAAGGGGGGGTAGTACGGCTTCCTGGTGCAACATGCAAGTAAGTGTATCTGGAACTTGCAACTCATCAGTGCTTCATCAGTATATTATATTTTTATATAAAATCACATTTGACTGGGCACAATGGCTTGAATCTATCAAACAAAACAACTAACGAGTGCTCAGTAGTTAAATATTTTAAAGTGTTCTGATTCTCATATCAAATTGTACAACCATTTAAACACATAAATTATTGGCATGAGAATCAAAAATAAAACCGATTATTGATGACTCAGCAGCATTATAAAAATAATACATGAAGTTTTACTGTACTAAACAATATTATTCAATGCTTTAATAATTTATTGTTCTAACCTGGTTTTGTTCATCTTGCATTACTAGCTCATCGAAAAACACAGACCAAATTACCTACAATCAGCTATTTCATAGATACCTTATAGTCGGGATATTGGTAATGCTAATAATTTAATGATATATATTTAAGTTGTCGATACAGACAGCAGGTGGACACCAGATGTCGAGAGTAGTAATGCAAGATAGACAAAATTAGGTTAGATAAATTTTAATAAATTATTAAAAGCATTGAATAATATTATTTACAGGTACTGTAAAACTTTCATATGTATTTTATAATAATTGCTGCTAGTCATCAATAATCGGTTTGTACTGATTTATAAACTCATGCCAATATTTATGTGTTTAAATGCTTGTACAGGTTGATATGAGAATCAGAGTAATTGGAGCACTTAAAATATTTAACTACTAGCTTATATTAAGTTGTTTTATTTAATAGATTCAAACCATTATGGTGATAATGATAAATGGGAGGTGGTTTTATATAAAAATATAATATATAATACTGATGTACTGATGGTTGCAAGGATTAAGGTACACTATAATAATAACTTGCGGTGCATGGATTTTAGAATACCGGGCGGCTTGTACTTTGACAAGTCTTAATGCCCTAAGTAGATCCGAGACACTACAACCAATGGGATCATTTTCGAACCCCAGTGATCCAAGAGATTACCTGGAGAAGAATTTCTTTCTCTCCAACTGGTAGTAAAACGAGATGCCAACTTAGGCGATGGTAAAGGCATTGCCACCAGAACATCGGGTGAAGAGTGATCGGAAGTAAATTTTAAAACGAAATTATATAAACCATTTTATCTATCCATAAATGTTCTACGCAACAGCCTGATATAACTATTCAATAAGCACATGGCAAGATCAAACGATCGCAAAAGTAACAATTAACTAATTTCCACTCTGAAACCCATAACTCCCCAGATTGTTCGGAAGGTAATAATAGCAATAAAATATTCACTTATTATTCTTAATTCGTAATAATATATAAAAAATATAATAAAATGTTAGATCATTTTAAGTATTTGAGATTTGGAGTGTAGAGTTTATAATATCATGACAAAGTAAAAGAAACAATAAAAATACTCTGAATATTTCTCAACTCAACATAAATGAAACAATTTTTAGTTCGATAAAAGAAAATTACTTTTAAAATGAATATAATAAATATTATGAGATAAACTTTACTGACTTTAATTAGAGTTGAGAAATATTATTATTGGCATCGTTTGTTTGTAAAATAAGTAATAGTAAAAATATAAATGTATTCACAAATGGATTATTAGTAGGCACAAATATTAATAATTATCATCTAAAGACTAGAGCACACACCGAAATATTAGAGAAGAAATTTACTGACAGGTTTTAGTGTAACATTTTCTTAAATGGAAAGCAAGAAATTTACATGCAATTACTTTGATTAACAGATTAAATATAAAAATTATTACTGAGAGAAAGTTAAAAAGTTCATGTAACAAAAGTTACCATTCTTTTCTTCGTCCGGCTTTTCTTCTGCGTGTGATATGTATGAAGAACGTGGCACGCATTTTGAATTTCGTAGAACGGCATGGTTAATTTAAATGTTGGAATTTGGAAGACTGGAAGCACGGAAAACATTACAGATCAGCGGTACGGGAAGATTTAAATTGGCAGAACAGGGATCAGCTTCTTGGACTTAGCCCATCATTATTGCAGTTTACCGGGCGACTTCTTAATAACGGTTGAAGTGATTTCTCTGGATCAACTACTTTGCTGTAGCTCGAGACAATCTAAGCACAGCCAAGTCAAAAGTTAGAGTGAATCTATCATATCTAAGATGGCTACGGTTGACCTTTCTGCCTAAGTTTAGTTCTATGACTCCGCTCCTTGATTTTCCTGACTCCGTAGCAATATCTAATTTTTTGACTATACAATAGCATTTTGCCTTTCTTGATAAGAGTTCTTAATGCTTTCTCATTTCCATTGTTCGGTTTTCATTTATTTTTAAATTTAATACATGATTCTAAATTGACAAAACAATTACATCGAATTGTGAATACAAAATATAAATTCATTATCTTAATTTATCAAAGTACAAATTAATATTGCATACATTTTGTACAAGTAAGATTTTGATTACAACATTGATCAAAGGAATGTGACTTTTTATCAGCATTTTTAAATGACTTTGTATAATTTGCAAAATTAAAAATTTAAAGAAAATATCCACGCAATTGAAACTTAAACTGAGCTAATATAAATCCACAAACCACACACAATACGAATATTATTCATCAGGATTTGTGACATTTATACTCATAGCTTTACATTAAATTCTTTTTAAACAAACACAAAATAAATAACTTAAAAATTTATGTGGCTTGGAATAGAAAGTCTCATTATGGGTAAATAGTGGTTTAGGAATTACCGTTCTTAAATGACAACCATGAAACTAAGATCGATTCTTCGATCTGTCTGTTTCAATATATAACATTTGTAGAATACGAGCTTTATTAAAATTAGGTCATATGACATCTGACTTGATT